>WEIT01037855.1:0-40639 GCA_013389985.1 Dryoscopus gambensis
TCAAAGTAAAAAATTATGAAGAAATCACATTTAGGGCTCAAATTGTGAAAATTAGCCATCCTTTGTCCAGGTAAATGATTTGTCCCATCCTGTTTGGTGTATGCAGCCAGTCAGCACTAGCACAGTCCACAGTGGTGATTACACAGTCTGACCACTCAGCTCACAGGGCACTACTGGTGGCAGGAGAGTTGTTAATGTTCCCTCTCACCTCCACAGCTTAACAAAATGTAAGCTCACTGCCTTCTCAGCTTTAAGGAATAATGGTTTCAGCACCCTACTCGTAATCTAAAAAAAATGCTCTGAAGCCCCCTGCACACTTCAAAGAGCTCCCATTGGATTTGTTTTTCCCAACACTTTATTGAGATTCAAGCAGCAAAAGCTGACAGCTATTTTATTAATACATAAAGGCTAGAAACACTGATCACCTAGTGTATAAACATATTTTGAAAGATACTAAATTAAAATGAATGGACTTCTGCAATGCTGCTGCTTTCTGAATGTCTCCAAGGGTTTCCTGCAGAGCAGCTGGACTTTGCACTTTGAGGTTGGTTGTCTACTTATGCACGTGAGGGGGGGCTTTTTATGCTTTCCCAAAGACACTGCATAACCAACCCTTGCAGCAGCTTAGGGGATTGGTAAAAGCATACAGTCATGTTCTTCCTAGTTTTCATTTCCCACAGACACTCTGCTGACAATCCTTGGAGAAAAAAAAAAAAGGCAGCCTGATCACAAGTTAAACACTGCAAGTCCTAAGCCCAACAAATAAAAGTCTCTTTCTTCACAGCCTGGGTGCTGTCATCTGATGTTTCTGGCAATAGGNTGATGTCTTTGGCAATAGGAGGTTATTTTACCATCAAGAAACTAGAAGTTCTGGTAAACACGAAATACAGTAGTTACTTACTGTGAATTCTCCAGTGACGGCATCGAATCCCACGTGAATGGTGTGTTCAAAGTCTGAAGGAAGTGAGATCTCAGGACGTTCCTTCTCTTTTTTCTTGTTGGCTAGAGGCAAAATGTTAACAAGCACTTATTTTCTGCACAGCTTTTCATTTAAAACTTTTAACAATCAGGCGTGCTCAAAATGGTGTTTTAAAAATGGAAAACAAATCAATTAACATCCATCTAACTTGAGAAACAGACCCAGGTTAACATAACAGCAACCTGTCAACCCCTGTTGGGGAAGGTCTAGAAGGTGTTATTTTATTTCATTTTTCTTTCAGCCAACCTGACTGCTGCCAAAGCAAGCTGTTCATGAAGTAGTCTTCTGAGGCTATCTCTAAGCAGTATGATTTCTATTTTCAGTTCTTTTCTTTCACTGAGTTTTCATATCTGGAAACTAACTCCTGTTACTTTGTGGGTTCCTGCAGAAGTAAATCATACAGGACATGCATGTGTATGTGTGTCTGTTCTCCAACAGCTTGAATCCATTTCAAAATCAGCCAGATCAGAGAGCAAAGGTTTTTTTAGATAATCGTTTTTTTCCTGCAGGTTCTGTGAAAACCAGCGGCTCATGCGGTGACTCCTCTTCCAACTAAAAGGCTGAAACAGCAGCTCTGTTTTAGAAAATACAGAATCTGCCCAGCAACAGAATCCCATAAATGTCTTTGGAAAAGCTTCATTTGAGCTCTCAATTAACTAAGACATATAATCATAAAATGCAGGCTTTATTAGTCTCCAGAATTTTTTTCTTCTTAAATCACTCCACTAGTACTCCCAGACTGTGGAGTATCTTACTTAAGTAGGCAGACTTGGAAGTCAGTCAACCTGCATGTGCTTCTCATCTCCGTCCCTCTTTACAACCTTTTGAAACTAACATCCCTTGTGGTCACCCATCGCCTGCGCTTCTGACTGCTGACAAATGTCACTTCAGTTCAGTTTTATTGACCCTGATAAAGAATGAGTGGAATAAAGGCTGAGAGAAGCTGCCTTCACTTTCCTGCAGTGTTTTAATATGATGTTTGCCAGCTCCATAGGTTCACCTAGGGGTCTCATCCAAGGCTGGACTCACTACGTATCAGCAGCCCTCCCAGTCCAGGTCTGTCTTTGCTCAGTCAGTAGCTCCATGAGGCCTCTCTCTGCATATCTCTTCTTCTACCTTACAGCCTCCTTTAGATGGAAGATGCTCTGCTCTTTGTACTTATAGTCTATTTTGAATGCTTCTAATCCTTTCTCTGCATTGCTGCATTTATCCTCATTAAATAATTGTCATCTTTTGTCTGTGCTGCACACTCCTACATAATGTTCATTGATGAAATATTTTCATTTAGAATTCAGTAAAGATGGCAGCAATATATCAAATGCAAATGCAAAGGCTTTCCCCTTCTTTTATCACTAAGATGATGTTGTTTAATTTTCAGGACAGATGTTGGCAGTTAGAAGATGTCATCTGTGTGTAGATAACAAAACTGGCTTCTTCTACCTCATCATTTGCAAGCAAATGCAGTGAAAATTAGATTTAAAGGATTATCAAATTCAGTTCAAAGCAGCAGTCAAATCTAGAAGTGAAATAAGGGATTATATAAAATGTTGCATCAAAAGCAGCACTTGTCCATTCTAGGACTCTCCTGCTGGACGACAAGTGTTCTGGCTCGTTCCCCAAGATCTGGCTCATTTCCTTCATGGAGCGGTGCCTACCAGACTGTGATATAATACCTATGGTCCAAATGCTGATACACTACAAATGAAATACAGAATTAAACATCTCTTTACTACATTCTCACCTCTCCCCAGTCTAAAAACTTTGACACTTCTGTCTGGGCCCCACAAATCAAATCATTTCTATTTCACACAAGCTGGCAAAATGCTATGAAAAGGCATGACTTCTTTGAAGGACCTGACTGACTGGATGCAAGGGCTTTGTACTGAACATTCCTACTTGATTTTCTTGTAAATGCCCCTCACAATACACTCCTGCTGCACGGAGTTAGCCATGAGGGCCTCCACACCACCTCAGCACCTACAACAGATTAAAATAGAACAAGAAAAGATTATTCTGTCTTCCACAGTCTGCATCATCATCATCACCATTATGTTAAAAGAGCAGTTGTTTGGGAGAAAAATGTGACTCAGCTAAGTGGCAGCTTTTCTCAGAGACAGAGGAAGGGTTTGACCTCATGCTTACACCCTCCTGTTTGCTCGCCTCCTCTTCAACTCACTTTGTTCCTTCATCCATTCCCTCTCCCTTCCACTGCCACTCACACTTGTCCTCCCATCCTCCTTCCTGCTCTGCTCCTCCACTAGCCTTGTCTTTTTTCCTTCCTCCATTGATCTTTACTCTGCTGGGTTTTTCTCCTCCCCTCTTTTCTTCTTTTTCTGTACAGGAGGCGACCAGACGCCTAAAGGCCAGACTCTGCTCCCCTCCGCAGCCAAGTATAAAAGCAGCTTCAATGGAAGTGGCATCATTCACCCAGGAACTTAACATGGACGGACCTCTGAAAAGGGCATCTGAACTGTGCCGGTCAGCCTCCTCCTGATTTCTTTAGGCCAAATGCTCTACAATGCCGTCATGGAGCCCCCAGTGCACACACAGCGTGAATTTATTTTACAGCAATCACAGGTGGTTTAATGAAAGAACAAGCCTGTATCAAACAACTGGAAGAACCAAGTCATTTCTGCTGAGGTAACACCTCTGCTGAATGAAGCACTACTGCTGTGACTCCACTGTGGCTCCCATCACCATGATTATCTCTGAAGTAGGAAGGTCAATTTCACAGCTTCCGCAGAACAGGTTCAGCTCCTTGTTCCACACAGATTGCCTGCAAGACACTGGAAACTTATTTCAGTTCTCTGCCTTGGCTTCCTGCCCTCAGGAATCGGGGCACCTTAGCCCGGAGAACGGAGTGAGAGGAGCTATACAAGGAACACAAGGTCAGGTGCTATGGGAAGGGGCAGGACACTACTGCCTAAATGGTTTATTTCAACCGTAGATGCACAGAAGGGCTCACAGAGCCATCGGTGGCTTGCCAAAACAAGGTTTTAAACACAAGTGCTCAAACTCTAACTGAAAACACTGCACTCCAGCAGGGGAGGGACTGCAAAAGATTCCTGGTGCCCAGGCACAGCAGTCCTGGCACACACCACAGCCTTGGAGAGAACACACTGTATCATATCCATCCTCACATCCCTCCTGTCTGGTGAGCAAATGAAAGACAACAAAGTTCCTGCAGGTTCGGGCAGAATAACCCTGCCGTGGTGTTTCCTTTACGTTCTATTTACTTGCACCACTGATGAACTTTGGATTTAACATTGTGATGCTGCAAAGCACTGCACTAGATGAGAGCAGACGTATCAATCACCTTCTATTTTATAAGCAGGAGTCTCAAAAATGTGTCACAGATTCTGTGAAGAACACACAGGCCAGCTGATACCCTGACCCACAAACCAAGCCTGCAGTGAAACTACCTCAAGGGACTTGGCCAGTCAAGCTAAACTTCCTCCATTTATTATTTCACCCAACAAAATTAAGCTATAAATCTTACCTGACTTTTTCTCATGGTCACATTTAAAATCATGACTCTTGTATGTTCCCTAAGATTGCTCTGACTGGTAGTTAATTACATTTTTAATGTCACTGATCATTTCCAGGAGGGGTTGTTTCCAGGTGTCCCGTTTTCTGCATGCATTTCACACAGCATCTCCTACTTAAGAAATGCTTCCTCGGAGAGGGATAATACCATCCTGCTAGTACTTAGGGGAAGAGGTGACCCAAGTCTTTCCAGGAATTAAGCAAGCCTGGAGAGACTTTCATTTTGGCCTTTAAAAAAGAATCAAATGAAAATTAATTTTGTTCCCAGACGGGACCATTTGGGGGAGCAATCTGCAGAGTGAACTGGCCAGGTCTGCCTGAGAAATGGGCCCATCCAGTTATAGCCTTCCCATCAGAGAATTGATCAGGATTGCCTGTGTCTGAGGGGAGGAATGGGGCTGCCAGTGTGCCTTCTACTGCCTGTGAGGAGTTTTGAATGCCAGACTATCTCCAGCTGCTCCACACAACCTCATGAGGCTTCATGAATGGGGCAGCCAAGCAGCACAGGTAAGCTGGAGCTTCCAGGGAGTGACTGCAGTTCCATAGTTCTGAGCTCTCCTTGGAAGGACACTGATGGACATTGAAGACAGAACTACTCTTGAAATCCAGCTGGACTTCGTGCTGCTGACCACAACCTCTGAGCCTAGCATTTTGCCCAGTTTTCAGTCTACCTCACTGTACACTTATCTATACTCTACTCCATCAGTCTGTCTGTGACGATACTGTGGGAAGCTCTGCTGAACACTTTACTAAAGCAGAAGTAACAACCACTGCTCTCCCTTCACCACCAAGCCTGTCACCTCAAGGTAAAAAGCTGTCAGTATAGTTCAGTATGAATTCCCGTCCACAAATCCATGATGACTATTCCTGACCACATTCTTATCCTTCATTTGCATGGAAATGGTTTCCAGGAGGATTTTCTCCACCACCTTCCCAAGAACCAAGGTGAGACTGGCTGGCTTGCACTGCCCCAGATCCTCCCTCTTAAAGACAGATGTGACATTTGCTTTGTTTCCATCATCAGGAACATCCCCCAGTGACCCCAACCTTTCAAAGAAAATCAAGAGTGGCCTTGCAGTGACATCAGCCTTGCAGGTGCAGCCATTCAATTCCCATAGCACTAGAAATAAAGAAGATCCCCTCCCTTAAACCTGTAAATATGCTAACTCAAAACACACTCCTTTCCACAAATGCATTTCAAAGAATGCAACTGAAACGCAACTTAAATGCTGTTTGCTGCATGTTTAAAAGCCTCTCTTGCTGCATCCACACCTAGCAGGTTTTAAACCAAGCTATTCCGTGTCCACTTTTGCTGCAAAAGGAACAAGCAATAAGAGCCTTGTTCCTGCTTCTGGAATATAAGTGCATTAAAAATACCAAAGTGTAAGGCATATTGCCCTCTCACTTCTGCAAATGTATTTTCACAAGTACACAACCTCATCTCTGTATTTACTGCTAATGCAAAGCAAAATCCAAAGGAAAGGATTCCCCAGCTTAACTATAAAGTTATTTTTAAAAGGCAAGTTGCACAATGTGTGCACATTTTAGTGTCTTTTCATAGACAAGAAAGTAACTGACTGAACACCTCCTCCTCTTTTGAAATGTGTTTCTAGAGTAATTGGAACAGAAGGCTTTGGTACCATGGCCTGCACTGAAACAGAAAGAAAACAGTGGCAGAAAGCAAACACGAAAACCAATGACAACCAGAAAGCCCAGAGAAGGAGCCACCCGTTCACACTGCTGATACTTTACTTTTATCCCCTCCTCCTGGAAAGATGGAGCGCAGCCTGGCTTTCTTGTTCTTCTCCTCAGGGGCCATGGGAAGTGGTTTTGAGCTGTGGTTTAGTGCTGAAGAATCGCGATTGTTGCTGTTCATTCTCAACGGCGGAGCTGGAGGTTTCTCTTCAATATCCAGACTATCGGACATCTTCAGCAGCCCTCACAGCCTCCTGCAAAGCACAACACAAAACATGCCTGTCAAGGGAGGATGCCAAGGCTGGTGGCAGGAAAAGATTCTGGTGGCGTAAGAAAATCTGTTAGAAGTTTGCTCTGAATAAGGTTGCTGCTGGTTGCTGTAAATAAATTCAGCAGACAATTCCTAAAAAGCAAGGTATTACTGTTTAAATACAGCTTTTTCTTTATCCCTGGTACAGGTTTTTGAAGTTTTTATTAATAATTATTTCCCCATAGCTGTTTACAATCCGAATTTTCCTCTAAAACAGACCTCCAAAGTAAAAGCTAAATGATTTACTTAAACTACCTGGCATTGTAGTCAACCATTTATTATCATGTAAGAAATGAGGTGCTTGTTGAGGGGATATGGGTAGCAAACAACACTTCATAAGATTAACTAGTTTAAGACCCAAAAATAGAGTATAATTTCAGACAGATCAGAAGTGATGTGGGCTATACTACTTTTTTTTAAAGGTTATGATTCTCCAGGCACCTTGTCTTCCATCCCCTAAAATCAGTGCGGCTCCTTTTACAGAAGGAACATGCATATCACTGTGAATGTGTTCTGGATCTCTCCTCGTGCTGATTCACAGATAACACAAACTATTGCACTCATCAGCTGCTCTCTTAAATTTAAAGGGAAGCAACTTGTTTTTCAGCTATGGAAGCTGTGAGGTTTTTTCAGAATATCAGCCAAACATGGCGACTGTCACACAGAGAGAGATCCTGAAGCTCCAGTGGTAACAGCAGCACTGCTCTTCCTTTGGTCAGGTAAAGCTCAAATGGTTGAGGGTTTTCGGGGTTGCATGGTTGGTCTTGGGTTGTTTCAGTTTTTTTATTAGAATGGAAATTAACATTTTCAACAATCACATTTATTTTGATATAACTGTAATTTTGTCAGATTTATGGCTGGTACATTAACAGCAAATAATGAAATCCACATTGCCTTAAATGACATCACCTTACAAGTAAAAGCTAAATGATCAACCGAAACATTTAGAGGTGTTCCCTTTAGACTTTTTTTCATGACATGAGCATTTTAGCCTTTGTTACCATTTTCAAATTACCACACATAAAATGACAACTTTTTAAAATTACTTGACTTACATATTTAATCTCCTCTAAATTAAATCCCAAAACACCAGTTTTGAGATTCAAAGCATCAGTCCAGTGAAAGAACAATAAATGAAATATGCCATCACATCTCTAGTTTGCATCCGTCCCTGAACATCAGGATCTCCATGGGATCCAACAGACCCGCCCCAAGGTCACACAGCTGAAAACTCGAGCAACAGCTGGTCCCAGTCCTCTCTCTAGTACAGACAGCATAGAGCAAGGATCCTGGAGATCCTGATTCTCAAACACACACTTGAAGCTGCTACTGACCCCCTAGTTGCTCACCTCCATCAGGGGAGCAGTTTGAATGAGCACCTTCCCTGCTGCCTTCAACTGGTTTGTGTTACATTAGTGACCTGACCTTTTCCAGCATCTTTTCCCTGCAGCAACTTAGGGAGAGCTCAAACAATTGCTCTGCTGGTAGATCAATGTGGTGTTCACCATCCAAAGAGGAAGTCTACTCATAGGCTCACCCTGTGTGAACTGCCAGGCTTCCCCTACACCATGGGTTCGCTCACCTCCACCTGTAACTGCAGGTAACACTGAACCACCACAGGAAGCCACTGACCACGTGTTGTTCTCTAGAGCTTTGCCTTCAGGCCTGAAAGCACGGAAAAGATCACACATGTGTAGCTAATGGAGTCATGTATTGGAGGCAGCTGTTCGAGAGAAAGATGTGTTTGTCATTTGGACCACACCACATGGGAAAGCAAAAGTGATCCTTCAGAGAAAACCATGGTGCCCAGCATGTGCCTGGTTCCCAAGAGAAGGCTCTGCCCACACAGCCCCACTGTCCAGGTAAAGATGTGCTCTGGTGACGGAGGAACACAGCTCACCCTCCTGCAGAAGCACATATACAGGCAGTAACATGCTTTCTATCACCCAGGAACAGCTGTAATTGTGCCCAGACTACAGCTTGTGCCAGTTTAGTTTTCGAGTACAGACTAGCCTACTTACCTAACGAACGGAGTGCTTTTGTAGATTGAGGTCAAACAGTTCATATTACTAATGTTGGTGATTTCCATCCTGAAATGCAGAAGGTTTTCGAGTAAGGAAGTTGGGGGGGTAGCCAGGAATGAAAACCACTGTGAGGTAACAGGGAGAGCCACATATGCTGTGTTCATTATCCTGGTGAAGGGAAAGTCCATGATGCCTAGGCTTCTGTGCAGAGTTCCCAGCTTATGAAGCCCAGCAGAGACATCTGGACACAGCTCCTTGTTCCTCCAGCAATTCTCAAAAACCAGGAGCTTATGCAAGAGAGGCTTTTATTTTCTGTTTAACCCAGCTACAAATAGTTTTCCAGTGCCAAATACAGCATTCACACCCAGGATGGTCAGTGTGAAGCTGACCACAGGAGCACCAAGGCACGTTTTCAGCTTGTTATCAAAAGCAAGGCAGTTATTCTGAGAAGTCCATTATAGGCCACAGTTTCAGCTGTCCCTCAGAATGGGACAACTGTATCTGTCACTGCATCTATTTGTAAACAATGCCAGTCTGCTGAAATAGGTCCTCCCATGGGATTTCATCCCACAAAGAATACTATTAACGGTTTCTGGCCCAATTTGCCTATGATGTAATTATTTCCAAGATTTTGAAAGGAACACTATATTTTGTTCAGAGCTGTTTCAGGCTCAGTTTCAAGAACTGTACAAAGCTCTTTTATTCACTTCTAGACCAGAAAAAAAAAAAAAGAGGGGGGGGAAGATAGCCTAGAAGGTTTAACGGTTAATATTAACTTACTAAAGCTGGTCTAAATCAAGACTAAAGCAAACCACAAAGCAATACACACCAAGAGACTTAAAATTTATGGTTTTTCTGATCAGAGGAATCTATCTGCTCTTCCATTCATTCTAATTTAGAGATTTTGCATGTACCACTGCAGCACAACAAAAGAACATTCACTATCACATAAGACTTCATATTTTAAGTGTTTTGTACTGATTTACTCCAACTCAAACTTAGACAAAACCTGTAGAGAATGGAGGGGCAATAAGACTTATTCAGCTGAGAAACCTCTCAGGTTTACGTTGTGGAGAAATGTCAACAGCAGATAGCTCAAGTTATACTCTATTCTGGGTCCAGGTTTTCCTGTCCGAAAAACAAGTCCTTGGTCCTGCTAGTCTAGTTCTACATAGGGCAACTCCATCAAAACCCCCTTTCTGTCTACTGGAAATTACTATGGAGTATCCATATATTCAGCCCACTGAATTCTGGTGTTCTTTCTCTTTTTTCTTTAGGCTTTTTCTTCATTGTTTGGGGGGTTTGGGGGTGTGGTTTTTTGGTAGGTTTGTAGGCTGAAACAACACAGCTACCAGAGCACTTGACCATACTCCACCAGGGCCATGAGAGCCACCCAGGCTGTCAGCAGGGACAGCTTCTTGAGAGGCCAGCTGGTGCTCACCAAGAGAATGGAGTGCACAATCGACAGGATTTTCCTCACCTCAGTCCTCAACGACCCCATTAGTGCAACTAAGGCAGTGCTGGTAACCCTTTTAGAAGAAATTTGTAAGATAATCACACTTGTGCAACAAAGGGGACAGGTGATGAACATCTACCTACTTCCAGAGAAAATTCTTGTCACTGCCCATCGGCTTTAAGGAAACATTTAAAGAGACAGACTGTGGTACCAAAATACAACAGTGTACCCGAGTGTGTTAGCTAGAGCTTTCCCAGCCAAGTGGCAAAAGCTAAAATTAAATTCTCATCCAGGTCAGTTGCTTCTACATAACTATTACAGGGTTATAGACGATTATCCAACATCCCTTTCCTTCCTCCTCATGTCTTCCAATCATCAGTTCTGTTGAGAAGACAAACATTGACTTAAATATATGGCATTCAGCTTCTCTGTGACTCAATTCCCCCTTTGCAAAAGCCTGTCTTGTAATATTTTTGCATCTAGTTCTTGCCAAGCTAGGGAGGAGACGAAGGAAGATATTTGAAGCACCCAAATGTTTTCAAAATAACATACACACACAAAAGATTTGTTTGATTCAGTTCAAGTTCAGAGCAGAATCTCATGCTGGGCCTTGATCTCAGTAAGCTCTTCACCCCTGTGTATCTGGGGAGCACTGTGGATAGATCCTGAATAGCTTTCTTAGGTTAGCCCTGCTATTTCAAAGTCTGCAGCGTTCAGACATGACTGGTTCGAATTAAAACTCACAAATAGTATCCTGTTTGCAGAGATACTGGTGTTCATTTTCAAAGCCTCAGAGATACTATTGCAGCTTGTGATGCAGCAAAACTGACTCCAAGATCCCTTGACTGGAAGGAACCATGCCAATTTTCAGGCAGTAGCTTTGCAAATGTAACTTGAAGATCCAAGGCTCACTCTTTGTTTATAAATATACTTCCTGCAAAAAGATATTTATTACTTAGTTGTATGGGCCAAATTTTGCTCCCAGTGACACTCATCCATTTCAAAAAATCAATGGTGATGTAACTGAGAAGGATTCTCTCTAGATATTGAGTACTGAGACACTCTGTTAAGGTATTTACAGAGTACTTCCCAGCCCAGTTCAGACCTGTACCTGCTCTTCCGCATCTGCACGTTTACTTGCAGTTTTCTTACAGCTCCTTCAAAGAGCAGACAGTGAGTTGGACAGAACAGACACAGTCATGATTTCACTACTTTTATAAAAGATGTTCACTGTCTTCTCTGCAAAACTTGTTTAAGTTAAAATACAACACTGAGGCCTTTTTGATAAAAAACGGGCCGTACTCAGCATCAGCTGAAGCAGAGACAACTCTCTCTGTGTACTCAGGGTCTGTAACACCCCCAGGGCAGTCTGTGCTCAGCTGCTCCCACCCTCGGGTGCCTGCAGACTGTGGGCAGGTGTGTGGGGCTGGCTCTGCAGGCAGGGCAGACACAGCCAGGCTGCCGTTCGGAGTGAAGACATCTTTCCTAGGACCTCCCCCACATGCACGTGTTGCAAAACAACCACTGCATCCCTTCTTTATACAACCCTGAAGAGAAGGCTGCATCCACACAAACTACAGAAGGAATTACAACCCTAGAAACAACAAGAACGCTTCCCTTTCATACTGCCTTTCATACAACTGTCTCAAAGCACAATACCAACATTTGCCAATTAAACTTCCCTATTCCCCTCACAGCCAGGTAAACACGCTCTGAGCTAAAAAAATTATTCAAACCGAGTAATTTCTTTGATGAATGTACTCTCTGTTCCTGTTTGCAAACACCCTGTAAGCAGCTTATGATTTCCTCCAATAGATTCATTTATTCAGAAGTTATCCTCTGTACTTGATACAAGTAACTTTTGGCCTCTGAACTAGATGTTCATAAGAAGCTCTCTGTGTGGAGGGGATATTTTGAATTCATGTTGTATCCAAGTAAAACTACCTTGGTCACAAGTACTTGGAATGGAAACACCCATTCTGAGACGGGATAAACAAACTTCTGGTAGGAATTGCAGCATTAAGAGTTTTACACAGTGACTTACTAATATTGGTTTAAAATTCCCTCTTGACAGTGCACTTGCAGGAATAATGAATACAGAATGTCAATGAATACAGAAAGTATATTCATGCAGTAGCTGTGAATTTAACGGTTTTGACTAAACATTTCAAATTTAAATTATTATGTCCTTTGTCTGGACCTTGAATCACCCAGTTAAATTGCTAAGAGCTGGGAATGGACTGAAACAGTGGAGCTTGTCACAACTGATGGAAATAAGCTGAAAATATATTTCCCTCCTTGCTTAATTAGCATTCAACAGCATTTCTCAGTTCATGGCTTTCAAGGATCCATCTCCCCTCTTCAAACACATAACCTACCTATCTAACTACATTTCTTTCCTCAACTCTTCAACTCTTTCTCTGCTAACTGCCAATACAACCAGAGGCAACACTTTACAAATGCATCTGGCTTTCATCTCTCAACACCTCTCAGCCCACCCGCTTTACACGCCTCTTCCCACACCGTGAAACTGCTGCTCTGCAGACTCCCAGCATCCCATACCTGCTCCCACTACAAAGGTTTCATGGCTCCTCACACAGGTTCACCTTTCCAAGTACAACTGGTATTGGGACTTGCCCAGGTTTTCTCGCTTTCCCCTTCTGTACAAAGCTGTGGCTGTTCAGGCTGTGGCCTCAAAAAAGCAAAACATGGAATTACCTTTGCATAGTAAAGCCAGCAATGTTTAAAGTTAGGTGTATGTTTAAGGGCTGTGCTTAACCAGTGCTTAATGTGAGATAACATGAACAAGGATGCTGAAGCTTCAGCACAGCTGCAGGACACTGTGAAAGAAAAACTGGAGAGAGTTCCTTTCCACCCCGCTGGAGAACATCTCTAGCCCAACGTATTTTCTTTGTGGGTGTTTTTTGATCACATCAAAACAAAAAAAATCCATTCAAACTGTGCTCCTGCTGGGATCCTGGCCACTTACTAAACCACTTGAGCTTTCGGACAGTTACACGACCTGGGAGGGGAAGATGTGTGTGTACAGAGGGTGTGGGGCAGGGAAACAGCTTTCCCCATTGAACCTTGTCCAGCATTCAGTAATTACACTTCAGCACAGCACAGCAAGGAAAGGAAGTACATTCCTACAGGTTACATGAAGTGAGCACCTCGCAGCATTGCAGCATCAGAAGGTGGCCTGTGAAATGGTGACTATTTTAAAAGAAAAAGTGACTTTACTTCATATGACAAAGGTATGGACATACCCTGATGATGCAGAAAAGCCAGCTGGATCACAAGGACACTTCTGTCACCCAGAGAGAGCAAGGGGAGAGCTTCCACCCTCCTGACTGCCTTGGGAAGAGCCACCAGCACCTTCACCCACTCATACCCAAACCTGGACAGCTACATGGGTACTTTTGTCATGTGTTTTTGAATCATGGTTTGAAACAAAAAGGTTGTGCTCTAAGCTACTGAATCTGGAGACATGCCAAGACTGACAGAGCAATGGACACTCCAAAAGCAGCTAAAGGAAAAAAAAGTGAAGGATACCACAGCCCTTTTTTAGTTTTTCCTTTTGCTGTAATGGGAAACACTTCTCTGGGATAGATAAGAAACTATGAAAAAGTACCTAGAAAAGGCAGTTATATACAAGAGGAAAACAAAAAAACCCCACTCCCTGTTTTGCTTTTTATTTACACAGCTGAAGGGCTCCACAAAGCTGGAAAAGATGTCTCAAAATCAACTGTGCCTCTCAAATATCCCACATTCCACAAGATTGCATCCCTTGCCCTTGTCTACACATGAAAGAGCCTGTGTGAAATGAAATGTGGATTTAAACCATTGCAGATAGACTGAAATAATTCTCCATATGGACCTTATTATTCCTAGCTCAGAGCTTAGGCCTCAGGTTCACTTTTGTTCTCTAGGAGGGCTCAAATGTAAACAAAGAAAAGCTGCTTAAGGGAGACACTAACATTGTGACTGCCACAATAAAAATTTCATTACCTTAATTCAGATTAAAAACAGCCAAGAAAAATGGTTTGAGTTCTAATCTGAGTTAGCAACTCAGAGTTCATCCTGAGGCACTGTCCAAGATCAGGTATGAGATGCCAGCCCTTACTGCAAGCTACTGACAGTTAAAATGGACCAGTCTGACTCCAACCCACCTGACAGGCAGCAATCCCTCACCACAGGAAGGCTCTGTAATAAGTTGCTGGTTCTTTGGCAGGTTCAAGCTGAACGCTTGTGGCTCGCTTAGCTGACCAGTCAAAGCCCCAAAGTGGTCCAGAAAACCCAAATCTGGGCCTGCTCCTGGAACAGTTAAGAGTGCAATTGCACCTTGAATTATTGATCTGCCAGGGTTAGAACAATACTTACATTAATATGGTGGGAAGCAGACTCTCATTGCATTCAAAGATCCCAAATGTTGCAACTCAGCACAAAAATTTCACCCTTCTCTCATCTACTCAGGTAAAGGCATGCTGAAGCTGAATCTACATTAGCCTAGTAAAGTAGCAGGCTACTCCACATGCTCCACCTATATGTGAAAAATGCTCAGGAAAAATCATGCTGTGGCATTGCATCCATGCAAATGTCTTCTTTACACATCCTGCGTGTCCCTTTCTGCAGAAGATACAAAGCTCCCTTACACTGATGTATCTGGAACCACATAAGGGCCATGTCATCACTTCACGCTGTCAGGAGGACTCTGGTTTCTTCTGTCAACACAGCTTCAGGACGAGCAGGTTGAACTGCCAGTTCTTCTGCTGGCCTTTGACAGCTTGCCAGTCTCTCTACCATGTTCTCCTATCTCCTATCTGCCCTTCCCCACTTCCCCACCTCTGCAGTGCGCATCCATTTGGGTGTAGGGCTCATCTCCAACTTCCACGCACACGACCACACGGTGGGCTCTGTCTACACTCAGCAGAGCGACATTCACCCACCAACCTCACTGAACCATCTTAAAATGGACCGAGAGCATCCCAAGCCAGACACCTGAGGTTCTGATGGATTTGGAGCATCCCGAGGCAGTCACCTCACGTCCTATTCACTCAGCCTGTCCGGTCGCAGCACAGGAAAGGCTGACAATCCAGCAGCACTACAAACCACCAGCACAGGAGCTTGAATTTAGCCACTCTCAAGCAGAGTTTTGATCCACATCTACATCCAGGCTAAAAACCAGCAATCAGGGCAAAGCAGTCACAGGGTTTGGCAGATGTAAGCTTGTTCCCATCACTATTCTCTCTCTTACCTTGTAAAGGGTATCAAAGGAAGCCTCTTCTTGCTTGGACTTCCATAATAAAAATCAGAAAAAATAAAAAAGTCCTTGAGTTCATATTTTTGGGCACCCTGAGCTCCTACTGAACTCCAGCTGGTGCACTAAGGCTGCTTTTAATAAACCATTTGGCATCTTGCCTATTATGTTTTTCATTTTGTTTACATTAAAAAAACAACATTTGGAAGAAGAAGGAAAGGTAAAGAAGAATAAAGGACCAGCTTCTCTGGTTTCTCTGCAGGTGTTGCTGCTTTCTCTGCTTTTCCACAGTTTATTCTCTGCTTGACACACTCACAGAAGGTGTGCCACAATAAACATGACCCGCTGAACCCCAGCCTAGCACCACTCCAGCCCACACTAACAGTGCTCATCAGAGAAACAGCCACAGCCCTTTTCCCTGCAATGGTCCCCACAGGCAGGGCAAGAGCTGGTTTTGCCTCAAGACATGGGCAGCTCTCCAGGAAGGCAACAAGAGGGAAGGAACCCTGTCCTGGCTAAAACTATATGGGTTGATAAACCACTGGCCCATGGCTCAGCAGACACATGCAGGCCAAGCCAACAACAATCACCACAGAACTCTGGAAGAGACAAGGAAACAGCAATATAATGCAGTAACTGAAACTTACAGACAGTTGCCATTTCCAGCATCTTCCAGTCACCTTTTAGCTCATTTTGCCTTTGTAATCCTTAGCTGAGAAACTTGTTGTAGTAAACAACATTAAACCTCTTCGTCAGAGGATGAATCTGACATGTAAGTCTTAACTCAAGGCCACCCTGGACTGCCAGGGAGAGCTGGGAGACAAATCACACTGCAAGAAGCAAAAATAAAGAATAGGGAGTCCTCTGGATATAGCTACTGGGGCTGGATAAAGACCACTAGTAAGGAGAGCATGGGATGGACTTGAAACCTCCAAATCCCACAAGCAGAGACAGAGACCAACACCACACGATAAGATTTGCTGTACCAATCTTCTCAAGGCTTTATGGTATGTTTGGAAGGACACAGCTCCTACCTCCAAGGAAGAAAAGGGCAAAGCCCAGGCTGCCACATGCCTTTCACCTGGGAGGTGAATATGGTCCAGATCCTGCATCAACTCTTTAGGGCACAAGAGCAGGAAGGCATCATATCCCCATTTACTTCCTCAGGGACAACGTTTTGCCTTTTATTCTTTGCCAGGCCTTTTATTTACAGCTGACTAACCTCATATATCTAATACTCACCTGCTACGTTAGTGATCTTAGTGTGCGTAATGGCCTATCTACCTTGGGGGTATCATGGATCTGGAGCAGGCAGAGGGGGGAAATGGAGCAGTTGCTGCATGCACTTATTTATTTCCAGTTGCCAGCAAGACCTTGGCTTCAGAGCAGCAGGATGGGAAGATAAGGAGAACAAATGTACAAACGTTATTCTCAAATAGGTCAGGGAAGAAAAATGACACCCATGTGCGGAACGCAAAACAAGATCCACACACAAAATCTGTTGTTTTCTCAGCTACCACAATGGTATGGTATTTTTAAACTGCTTAAACAGGGATTCAGCATTTAACGCTTCATTGCTCAAAAAATAAGCTTCTGCTCCAGAGTAGTGGAGCAGTGGAGGTTCCTTCTTGCCTGACTTCACATTACAACAGGAAAACAGTTCACTGTCCTCTTACGACCTAAGTGGAAAAAAGAAGGTGTTTGGGGACCTACTCACAATTCCTCTGCACTTGTCCATACCCTCCTGCATAGTCTGCAACCACCAAGGGAAGGACACTGGGTTTGGAATGGGACAAAAAGCCCCCAAAGGTGGTAGTATCCAGGACACCCCTGCCTCAGTCCCTGTATGGGAGAATACTTGAGCCAGCAGAGCTGTTCTGGTTTTGGAAATCACACATGCTACAAATCCTAGTTAGAGCAACTGGCAGGTATTCACACCTCTGGGATTCATTCCTGTTTCCTGCAAATTTTTGCTAGGACAAACCACGGAACTTCTCCATACAACCACAGATGCCTTGTCTGCAGAATGTGGGAGCACTTTGGCAAGTCATTGGTGCAAAAGGACACAAAGTTTTTTAAATAAGCAGACAAGAGCCAAGACATTTCTATTCCCAACTTACCAGGGTACCCTCATCTCAAGATCACTGTCCAAAATGTGTGGAGCCATCTGCAACAGCTCCTGTAAAAGGGAACTGCCTTCACTGCTCAGTAAGTGCTTCTAAAGCAGCCTTAGATCCTGCTGCAAATCCCTACAGAAGTGCCACCTCCCAAAGCAGCAGCTGACACTAATGCAATCTTGTATGAGGTCAAAGGAGGCACCAAAAATAAGAAACCATCAAATGCACAGAAACAAGTAAACAAAAGAGCACGGAAAGAGGACAACGACAGGACCCAAAATAGATTCCTTGTGCCACACACACATCAAATTTATGGCATAAAAGCTTTGCAAAGAAACTTGTTCTTAAAACAGTCCATCAACATTTACTCTGCTGCCGGCTGAAGTCTACTACTGTCTGACACCCCTACTTCCTATCTACAACTTCAGGCTTTAAAGAAAACTGAAGTACATTAATCAAGGATTTTATGAGGCACAAAATGATAGCTGCATCATTATATGTTCTGTGAGAAGAAAAGCGGGCTGGGAAATGGGGAGGACATCACAGAAGCAACACCCAAGGAAAGAAGGTGCCCAAGAAAACCTTAACAGCTCCTCTGCCTGTCTTTATTCCTCAGTCAATACAAACAAGGGCCAAGGGTCTGGAGGTGCACTGCTTGCCCAGGCACAGATCCCAGGAGGGATGCACAGCCTGCTGAGCCTGGGTGAGGGCACTGACACAGCCAGCGAGGAGCAGTCCAGCTGCAGTGACACAGCACCATGCCTGAGCCGTGTCTGACACAGCACTGAGGCACAGATGGTTCGTGACCCTCCGGCTTGGCGAGCACACACAGGATGAGAGATCTCCATGCTTGCTTCATATAGAACCACAGCTGGAACCTTCACCAGGGCTGTGCTCCAATGTGTCCCACTCCCAGTATGGACAAACTCCAGCTGATTTTTGGAACTGTAAAGACCATTTCCACGAGCACACAGACAGCAGCAAATCTGCTGCTCCTCAGCAACAACTGCCACCTCAAATGGGTACCTGGCTACAAGATATCCACATCCACAGCGAACAGCACAGGCTCATTCCTTTCCATATCCCATTCCAGAAGTAACACTAGAAGCAATGGGAAGATGGGATACACTGCCAGCCTCCAGGCTCACAGCACCCTCAGCTCTGCCTCAGTACACACCAGTGCCTGGAGCTGGTCTTCACCAGGGGAGAGCAGCAGGGATCTACCTCTTGTTTTGTTTCCTTGCAGAATATATTGATAGGCAGAGCCATGTGCTGAGAGTACAATTATGGGACACCTGCCACAGACTTCACAAATAACCTCAGACACGTTACTCACTTTGTGTGTTCTTTCTGGTTCTGTGAGGAACTTGGCTCTCTCCCTTGCTGGTAATGTAGATAAGAGGTTGCTTCTACTTTGCCACATCTATTAGACTTTAAAGAACCTACTAAAGAGCCAGGTTAGTTTCAGACACCTGACAGCAATCATGTTGTTAGTCAGCACAGAGTACATGCAATACAGTGTCAACAACCTGGATAGCAAGTGAAGAAGAGAAAAAGAACAAGAAAATACCTCCAATGAGCTGAGAAAACAGGAAGTACTGGGGGGAAACCAAACCTCCGGAAATGCTGGATTGCTAGGAATAACAGGTCAACAGAAGTGAGATGAGCCTTTACATTGATCCGTCCTTGAGGAGGAAAAGACAAGAAAACTGGAGGTAAAATAATTTTACTAAGTGGCAGAAAATGATGAGAAATGAGCAAGACGCTGTTGCCAGGGTCAGTATCTAAAAAAAACCCAACCCAGAACAGCTGATATATTGTCTGATCTCAGAAAAAATGAACTTGTCTAAAGGTACTGTTGTTTAGGCAAAATCATGAAGCAAAGATTAAATGCTCTAGTTACAGAGCTGTGTGTCACCATGTCTGTGTGTGACTGAAGGGTTAGCAGAGGTCCCCCAGTGAAATGGGTGACAGTCCCACACATGCACTGTTCCAGGTGAGATGGGAGCCTGATCTGGCTCTAGGGAAATGCCCCCAAACAGCACGGCCACCTGGACCATCCAGGGAGCATGGGAGAGTGTGACTGACCCTGAGAGCAAGAGCATTTGCACCAAGTAAGAATGTGGTTAAAGGAACCCAGGGCACATGGAGAGGGTGCCTGAAAATCCAGGCTCTGTGGTCCAGAGCACAGTAGAGAGAGATATGCAAAAAGAGCAAGGCTCAGCTCAGAGCAGTGGGGTAAACACACACAGGAAACAGAATGTCTTCACAATGCAGTTTCTCCAGAACATGAATAACAAGAGTAAATGCAGTGCCTGAGGATGATCCTGTAGAAAGAAGGATCTCCGCAGTAAAACCTCAGCAGACTCAACAGTCAGGCTCTGCATAAGAAGATGCCAGACATTCTACAGCTACGTTTGCTGCTTTGCCATCAAATCAAAGATGAATCTGATTCCAGCTGGATTGTAGAGCCAGCTGCAATGATAAGAGGCAATCTTAGATGGGAGAAATGCCACCTAATGCTGAAGATGTAGAATAAAAAAAAAAGTTCTGAGATCAGCGAGCAAATACAAGCTGTTGATAAAAAAAAAACCCTCACCAAATCAGAGGTATTATCATTTTAGTTTGACAGAAACTGACAGACAGAACCATCCACTGCTTGGCAGCAGGACTGCGCAAACATGAAATGATAAACACATTTGATAAAGAAATATTATCATTTTCACAAAAACTTTTGCCCCTGCAATGCCTTAAAAAAAGAGGTTTTGATTAAAAAAGTGTAACAGAAAAGGAAGACCACAGAATACACTAAACCAAATAAAAGCCACACTAAATTACAGGCCACAAAGACTAATAATGACCTAAGAATCATCGTTGAGTGAACCTATTCCCAGTGAGATTAATTCCTGGCCCTGTGTTTACCTCTGAGGCCTTTGAAGAAATTCTTGTAGCCAAAGATGCGATGAGAGCAACTTGAGCTGCAGCAGCTCTGCAGACTCTGTAGTCTGGGAACATCTGAGGCCATCAGCACACACTGCAGTGCTCAGGGCCAAGCACCTTCACCCAGGGGTTTCTTTGTAGCAGCGGGTGGGGTCAGGGTCACTGCAGGGATGTGGCCAGACATGGGTCCCACCCCAGCTAAAGGGCTGCTCATCATCGTGCTGCCTCTCCTAAGCAGGGAGGCACAGCCTGGAGGCAGCCACAGCAGAGTCCCAAGGCCTCTTCCTGACCTGGAGACCTACATCAGCCCTTGTCCCTTCAGCCACTCAAAGAGGCTGATGTACAGGAAGTTGCTCTACTACTGGCTTGATTTTGGCAGCTCCTCCCTAATTTACAGCCTTAGGCAGATGCCTGCTTTTCCCTGCCCAGCCCTGAGACACCAAAGTCCTACACAGCAGCCCACAGCAACACCAAGATACCTCAGCAGCAAATCTAAGAAGAGCAAGTATGGAAAGCCAGTGTCCCATTCCATTTACCAGCTGATGCCTTACAACTCACAAAGTGCATTTGCTCAGACAGAAAAGGAACCATCAGCTACACTCCCTGGAATGTGATATGTCCATGCACACCTTACTAGTCACCAGCACTGTCTGGGTCACAAGCCAGAGAAAGGACCACAAAAACAACCCCATGGAGTACTTGCAAGCAATAATTACCCCTGTTTTCAGAGAGCATCAGCCTTCAGCACTTCCTGGTGGTCACTAATGGCAGCAAAGACAGGCAGACAGGGAAACTTTACAGAATGACACGTGCATGTCCCAGAGGAAGACAGTGGATTAACACACCAAATTATCACCTCATTATAATGGGAGACTCCAAGTGATTTCAGAGTGCCACAGACAGTAATGCAATACCATCTCCTTGGGCCAGATCACAAGAAGAAAACCACTGCATTCCCTCTGCAAGACTGTATGTCTTGATATACCAGCCAGCACCATCCTCAACATGGTGGTGTTTGTCAACAACATGCACCATTAGAGTGCCCCTGTCCCGGGTGAAACAAGTTACAGCAACAAAAAGTTACTCTTAATCCCCAGTCTTTGCTAGGACTGCTTGGCAGATTAGAGATCCACCCCACCACTGAGATACACAGGCCTAGGAGAAAGCTACAGTGGAAAACCAGCCAAGGATCTACTACTGTAAATGTTAAGAGTTTTTTTTTTCCTCGCTTGTGATAAATTTCAGAGGGAAACTTAAGACCAGACTCTAGGAAAAGGCAGCGACCACCCACCCAGTCTGTTTAGTCTTTATACCTGGAAGAAAGTATCCACTCAATTTTAAGAGATGAAGGGTTTTTTAAAAAAAATTAGTAATTTCTTGCAGCTCACACCGCTTTTATTTATCATCAGAAACAAAATGAAATGATAAAACCCTAATGTACCAGAAGAGAGAAAATATTTACCTTGCATTGAGTAAACTTTTCCCAGGGTGCAGGCACAACTGTAAACAGGAGGAAATGTTAAGAGACAGGGTAGAAGCTGCTTGCAGCTATACACCTCAAAGCCAAAAGGGATACGAAACTGGATCTCCTCCCTTCAGGAGTAAAGAAAAATTGTCACAAAGAACCACAAATTATTTATTAAAGAGAGTATGATGCCACAGGGAAACAAAACAAAACAAAACCTGAAATAATCTAGATGCAGACATTTCTAGAGATTCAAGAGAAACCAGGTAACAGTAGAGGGAAGACAGCTCTCTCCTTTATTATCTTGAATTCAATTCTGCTTATCAGCATCGTCATTACAGCTAAAAGTGCAAAGACTTTAACACATTTCAATTCTTATTCAATTCCCACCAAAGTACCCAAATAGACTCCAGTAATGTTGTATCAGATTTCTGTGGGCCCTTCCAATCTGCGAGCTAACCACTCCTTTAAGAACTAAACGAATTCAGCTTCCTCGGCTTTGTGAGGAAAAGTCCTGGCTGCTTGCCCTTTCTGTGACTCAGACCCACTTGGCCCAGCCATGAGAAGGGCTGCATTCCCTCTGCTCCCACCGAAGTCAAGGGCATCTCTCAGGCTCCGCACGCCGAAAACCAGGCTGCCTGCCACAGGGGCCAAAGCCAAGCTGCCAGCTAATAAATGCACAAACCCTGAGAGGACAGAAAGTGTGAAGGCAAAGCCCGTGGCTCAGAATGGGCAGCCCTGCATCATTTTCTGGGCATGCCAGGCACATGGAAGTCCTGCTGTACCAGTGGGCATATTTCTACACCTCATCCTGGGACTCGTGTGTCTAATTTGGGTTGACGCAGGACAGTGCACATGGAATGAGCCTCTGCTGGAAAATGTGGGCCATCACATTATGGCTTATTATGATTTCATTATCTTCAGATTCTGTTCAGCCTGCAACAGCTCCTAAATAAATTCAATATTTTACAGATCTTGCTCCTGTATTACTTCTTGTTTTTAAAATATTTTTCTTTCACTGTCTAGAAAATATTTATACAGAATGCTAACATTTTGGGCATCTGAAGAGTGACTTAGGTTTATAAAGCCCTTCAGTAGCTACAATTAAGTAAATCCCTGGACACCATACAGGTAAATGCCAGTAACAGCCATCCCTAATTCCAATAGTCTTGAAGCACTTCTGGAGTGATCAGTAAACTCTTATTAGACAAATCACACCCTTTTCTGTGGAGCAAGGGCCAGAATCCTGGGCTTTCCATTGGTGAAAGTCTCAGTCTTTCAGCCTAAATGAGAAAAGGCACTAAGGGCAGACCCTGCAGACTGTACAGACACAGCCTGTGCCACACAGAGCTCACCCTCGGCATCAGAAGCTGAACGCAGCTGACCTGAACCAGCCAGAGCACAGGCACCAGTCTGCAAAGAGCTTACAAATTAGGAAATCTATGCACAGAGATCAAATTACCATTCCAAACTGCCCTAATAAATCTACGGATGCAAAAATAATATAAATTAACAAACATGCCATCACCTGTGCCTGAAATACACCTCGAGAGCCCATACTCCTCCTCTTGCAGCCCAGCGTTCACCACCAGCAGTTGTAAGGTCCCCAGCTAAGAAACACAACTGGAGCACCCTGGTTCTGTCCCCTGTACACACAGTACCTAATACATCAAATCTGTAATCTGAATTAAATTGTACAAATCATCTCCTGTACTCCAGGGAATAGCAATCACTGTCAGTTGAAAACAATGACAGCAAAATCATCTTTTGCCCTAGTGTGCTGCTGCACATGTTCACCTTCATATTCTGACATTTAAATACTTGCCTACAGGTCTAGGGGCAGGTGTACCTGGCCACACTCCTCATTTAATACTCTCCTGCTATGTACATTGATCACATTCCCTCTGCATGTTTGCAGCCCCTGACCCCTGATCCCCTGATCTTCAGCTACATCTCTTAGTGGCTGTTTTCTTTCAAAAAATTAATTCTACTATTGACATCCCCATAATTTCTTAATGGGAGCTAAGGCCTTTCAAACAGCCTTCAGTGCCCAAATCTAATCCAAAAATCAGAAGGACTTTTCCCATCCTGCCTCCCTGTGCAGGAGCACAGGAGGAAATGCCAAGAATCAGATGTTCTCTTCTGCTCTGTAACTGACTTATCATGGGGATTCTGGCCAATTGCATAATTACAATGTGCCTCAATTCCCTCATTTCTCAGTGGCTACAATTATGCTGAAACAAATCCCTGGTCACCTGGGACTGATCCTGTGTTCAGATTCTGCCCCCCTGAAGGCATCTGACAGGCACAGGCCATGCTCATGGGAAAGACAAGGTCTCTGACAGGAACTGGTCATGAATTTTTCAGCAAGTTTCATGTCAGTGGCTTGAAAGAGAATCTTTTCATGCGAATATGCCACTGTTCTGGAAGGCTTCATCAGAAAGATGTGTCTCTGGACAAAACAGAGAAAGAAGAGCATTTCTGTTCCCTCAGAGTAGCTGAAGAAAATGCAGAATTGGGGCTGGGAAACCTGGGCTCAGTGCAGGCACCAGCACTGTAGGTGCAAGGCAGGGGGTCCTGATTCTCCAGAACAATTTTTCCACTCCTCTGTGAAAACCTAACAGCATTTCTTCCACTCCCACTCTTTTCTGAAAAGCTTTAAAAGATCCTGGTTCTAGGGAGATATCAAAGACAAAACCACTTCCTACCTGGGCCTACAACAAGAAGAGCTCAGGCTCCACTTACCTGTGAGTGGTGCTGTGTGTACACAGTGACCAGGGTATAACAAGATGAGCTGTCAAGAGTTCAAGGATGTCAGATCTCCACTCAACCTCCCTCCAACAAAGAACCAACCTGCCGGCCACCTCCCAGGGATTCTGTGCAGGTTATTAATTCATTAATGACTGGTGAGTGCTTAGAAAAGGTAGAAGGTGAGGGACTGCTGTTATTTCCCATTATTATCGTGGCTATCTGACATACACACCACAGGCAACTTGGATCTATCCTTTGTCGGAATCTGTGATGCTGGACTCAACACAAATCAGTTCCTCCAAGCACAACACGTGAGTTATAACAAGTGAACGTTGATCTTGGTCTAGAACCTTTTAAGAGACCTCTGGAGATGGGCACAGGGCCACACGCTCTTAAACATGCAAAGGCAGCCGTGTGACATTGCTGTGTCCCGTGAGACTGTTTGAAGCAGCCCTTCTGCCAAAAGCTCCTGTTCACCCAGAGACACTGGCACAAAGGAAGATGTCCCTGTACTAAACCACTTCTGTGCAGCATCTGCTGACTTAACTTAATGTGCCACCAAAGGGATTTGGGATAACTTTCCGACTCCACAGCACCAAATGCTGAGGCAGACATTTTTGCAACTTGGCTCTAAGAATGGTAACTCCCACCAGAGAAGAGGACCACCAGGACTTTGATCTTCTGGAGCTCATCAGCCTTTCCTTCAGCTCTTTCACCCGACTGACAACATGGAACACATTGGCCAGACTCTCCCTAGAAAATTACTTACTATAATCTAAACTGCAATGCCAACACATCTAAAAGCTGGCCTAACTCTTTCAGCAGCCAGCACTACTTAGTTTGACAATCCAATTGCACAAAATGGATCAACGCAAAGGCTGGAATTTGCACAAGCACCTTTACACTGGCTGTCTACACCACTCAAAGTAGAGGATTTATAAGTGAAACAGTTGGGCTGCTTCCACTCCCCTCTAACTGCAGCATCACCATTTGCTCCAGCAGAGAACACTGCAGTTGTTCTGGTGCTCCAGGAATTACATATCTCTACTCTTTACTCACCTACTCTCAGTAAAAAACTGCTTTGATGGCTTGCTGGCAACAGCTGTCAAAAAATCAATTTATGTGTATGTATGTGCACACACCAAAAATTAGCGTTTATCATTCAGCTTTCTCACTAATCTCCTTTCTACCAAACTCTGTGGATGTAGGGTAACGTGACATTAAAAGGACTTGGCAAGATGATCAGTGCAGGCAGTGTGCAACACCTTTACTTCTAGGTGTGCAATCACCTACAATTTCTGATAATGCACCTTCCCAAAGGCTTTGGCAAAATATATGTTTGCATTGCAGAACATCAAGAGACCATGAGGCAATAAATTCTCCTCTCCATCCTCCCTTCCAAGAGATAAACAACTTGGCAGGTTGAGTGATAAAGAACCAATACAATTATGTGTCATTAAGCTGCAACTAATAGTGGTAGAGAATGGATAAAGGCTTGCTGATTAGAAATGCTAAGGGAAGCCTAAGATGTGACATTACGGCACACATTGAAAATAGCATGCATTTCATGCTTCTCCTAGAAATACCTAATTCTATTTCAAGCCATCACCTCTTGTCGTTTTACTTGGCAGAAGCACTTTCCACTATAAAAAGTTCTTTTTTCCATCAAGGATTTTATGAAGGAGTCAACAAATAGCATCTACCAACAAAAGAGAGAGCCTCCATGTCCTCTTCGCCAAAACAAAGCTCTTCTCACTCTTCCTTCAGAAAGACACACCAGCCTGATCAGAAAACACAGCCAGACCTCACTGCACAGCTCACTTGCTCCTCGTGCAAGGCGTCCACCTGAATCCATGTCTGGACTTCCCTGGAACAAAATTCCTGTCCTAAATATCTTATCCATAAATTCCTAAAGAATATGATGGGATTCAGTAATGCAGCAGAGAAATTACTGCCCATTTCAGGTGCACATGGAAGGCAGTGCTCAGCTCCCATGGGAATCCAGCTCCAGTTGCATGTGCCTCACCATCCATGTGGGAAGCAAATACTTCTACTCATCTTCCAAGCAGAAGCTACTACGACTTAACTGAGCACATATATCTGCACATTACCTTCAGGGCCTGGCCAAGATTAATATCTTCACTACCAAGAACCCACTGAAATTCATGGAGCAGTCCATATTTTTAACAGGTTGCCCACGAAAGTGGATGGCCCAATACTGGAAGTGTTCAAGGACCACTTGGTTGGGACTCTGAGCAAGCTGCTCTCCTGAAAGGTGTCTTTGTCCATGGCAAGAGGTTGGAACCAGATGATCTTTAAGGTCTCTTCCAACCCAAGCCATTCTACGATTCTCTGATCCTACATGACTGAGACAGCTCCTGGTGCTTCCACACACCATTCAGGTTCTGGTCTTCAAGATCACCACAGCAGTGGTTAAACAGTGGTTCTGGTATTTGCAATGGAAAAAGTGGGAGCTGCTGAAGGATTTGGGACTGCATTCCTTTAAGTCTGAAACAGGTTTCACATCAGATAATACAAATCTCTGACGACTTGTGAGCTGAAGAGGAAAGTTGTTCTGCCCCTTTGCCTCTGACTAGTTCCACTGATTTCTATAGCATAGAAGTCTGAGGGGAAAAAAGCATAAATCCTGTTCTAATCTGTCTTCTGATCCCACAAAACATTTCCATGTGGCCAGTATCTGACAAGCCACCAAGACAGAATCTGTGCCAGTTTTCTGGACTTGCACCATTCTCAGGTTAGCAAAGTCTCACAACAGTTGAAAGCTGGGCCCTTTATCCGAAGGTGAGTGTTCAGCGTTTCTGATGGAATCCAGCCATGATTATCTGGCTAATCATTATACTCTTTCAGCAATTATCATCAGCACTAATATAACCTTGGCTGCTACAAACTGTAAGAGTGTCTTGATCTAATTTACATTCAGGGGCATTATATCATAAAGTGCAACATATGATCCCAGTCTGACAAGCTGATACTGCAGACTGTGTAAATGGAGATGAATCACTTCCCAAGTCTTTGTAGAAGGTTTGTTTGCCCTCAAAGAAACAAGTTTCCATTCTTCCAAAGGCTGCATAGAGAGCAGAACCATGTATTCTTTCCTCTGTCTATAAGGAAGCACCTCCAGGGTTGCAGCCCTTTTCTGAGTAACTGGCTTATGCCTGCAGTGATCTGCAAAATGCCTGTCCCAAGAATTCTTGCGAAAGGAGATCTTGTGAGAGGGAAAGGACTTTGAAGGTAGCTACAGAAAGGAAGAATGTGTGCTGGAAAACAGTAGAAATCCTCAGACTACGTTCCAATTGCAAATGCCATCTAGGATGTCACATCAAGGTAAGAATTGATGCGTTATTAAACACATCTATTTTATAAACCACAATTCTGTAAATTAAATGAAAAGCTGAGGTCAGACCACATAATTGCAGGCAGAATTTGGCCAATGATCATTATTTTTCATAAGGACTGTCCTCTAGGCTAGAAGGTGTGTCATGACGCCCCAAGGTAGTTAACTCAGACTAAGAAAACAGTACTGAGAGACTATTTTTTGCTGACAGTGATCGGTCAGGTCCTCTCTGTGGGAGCTCTGACACAGGCTTGGAAATCCATTCAGATCCCAGAAGTTTAACTGCAAAACAATACAACACAGGGCAAGACACACATCCTCTATATCTAAGACTTACCTGGGATGCTGCTTAGAGTTCATTTATTTTCCCCTGCTCTCCCAATTCAAACCAGTTTATATGCCTAGAAATTAAAGCTAAAGGACAGAGAGTTTTCCCAACATCACAGGAAAAAAGCACAGAAAAATTGGCTTCCTCTAAACTATCAGGCCAGAGTTGTAATTGCATTTTCTCTTGTTTTGCTAGACCCATAATACACCACTTGTGCTGAATGGGTGCAGGGGGAGTACTGCTCAAACTGAACAAAAGCATGGGCAAGTCCCTTGAGTTGAGGAGAACCAGCTTTCGGGAATGCCACCAGCACAAGCCCAATGTGGCAGTAATTCAGGCCCTACCTTCCACCTTCAGAGTGTGAGGCTCAGACATTAACACAGAAATGCAGCTCCACAGGCTGTGGGATCTTGGGTACCAGAAACTGTGCTCAGTGCTGAGTCTCAGGCAAAGCTCAGGGAAGGGAGAGCCCAAAGGAACAGTCTCTAAGATGTGGTTCCAGCATCCACAGCTGGCCTAAATTTTACTTCATGCCAGGAAGCGGCTCCTTTCTCACAGATGGCTGCTGTTACAGAGCACTGACACCCACCACAGAGCAACTGGGCATGCAATATTAATAGCATCAATGAGAAAATTAGGAACCCACATCAAAGCACTGAGAGTTGTTTTTATAATATTTGGCTTTAAAACTAAATGCAAAAGGAAAAGTATTACACTCAGCTAAGCATGTTTAGAGGACTTTCCTTTTAAGATGTGATTCTGCAGCTTTTAAACACACACACGGCAGAATGAACCCTTAAGGATGGAGGAAAGTTGCTGTCACCTATAACCCAGCAAATCACAAGTTATATGAAGATGCTGCTCTGAAACTTAGTGTGGCAGAAAAAAAGTCAAAACCATCATAACAAATGGCTGCTGGAAAGTCAGTCAATGGACAGCGTTGCTGTGATCATGGTTTTTCTCAAACATGGTCATTCCCTTGAAATTTGAGTTCAAAGATTCTTATCTGCCCTGCACTGAATACAACAGATGCAAACCAATAATGCAAATAAATTACTACACACTCATTTGCTAGAATTTTTCTAGTAACAGAAAACAATAAAAGAGCATAATCAATTAATCTAATTTAGAAATCTCCACTTCTCTATTAAAACACTGACATTGGACCAAACTATACAGAGCCTATCTGCATCAAGTACAAATGAAACAGGGATGCAAATACTGTCAGCCATGTAATCTCCATAAAAAGATCCTTGGATTTGGAGATTTAATAAAGTAAGGACAAGTACAAAGTATAGAAATATTATCTTGAGGATATACTGGTTATTATTGGTGTCCCTTTTGACTGGGGCAGGGACTGCTCAGCCACAGCTAAGTCTCCACAGATGGGCACAGCCCGATCTGAGCTCTCTGCCTGCACTCCAAGCAAGTCGATGCACGTGTTTGCTCTGAGAGCTGCAAAAGCATGTGAATGCAGCACTGTGCCCACGCCAGCACGACCTGCTAGGTGTCCATCATAGTCCTGTCCTGCTGACAGCTACGGGCGTCTATCACTTCCAGCCTGGAAGACATGTGCTCTATCACTGCCACAAACCTGGCATGATGCTAACAGTGAAGTCTTCATGTGATTTTAGATTTGTTTCTCTGATAGTTCTGCCACTTTCACATCCACCCACAGAGAGGACCTGACATCTTTTTAAGTAGTTTGTTGAGACACTACAACCTGATGACTCAACTTAGTTATTTGTCTTAATCTGCAACAGACTCAGAGCTGTTCAGTAAAATAAGTATGGGCTATTTCCCCTCAGAGCAGGTGAAAGATGGAATCAACAACTAATACATCTGCTCTCAATACTTTGCTCAGTTACCTGGTTTTATTTTGAATCAAACCCTGTCTATCTTCTGCTTCAGCCTGTCTTACACATGTGAAGCCTCCCTGCCTTCACCGGCGCTGAGGCCAGACAGTCTGAAATTACATCACTGGCATCTTGCTGCAGCTTAGATGGCATCACCTCAGGTTACATAGGACTGGGAGAGACCCACTGGGTCACCAAGTACAGCCCCTGCTGTCCAGGCAACCACGTCACCTAATCCCTTTGTAAGTGAATCAAAAATAGTTATGAGCCATACCTCACTGGGCACACCCCAGGCTAGCCATGAATGACATATTGTGGTGTAAACCGACTCGGGAAAAAGTAAACAGATACATCCAAGACAAATTAGAAACTGCAACAAGCAGGGAGGCAGCTTAGTCTAATGGCCAGGGAGTGGGACAGGCAGCAAGATGCCTGGGCCCTGTTGCTGGCTCCTGTTCTTCCCTATTCCACCCACAGTGCCACTGCTCCATCCCTCAGGTTCCTCTAGGCTGAGACCAAGATTGTCCCTACTTCCTTTGCAGATTGCTTTCAGCACTACAGACAAAAAGAGGGACACAACAACTAACTATTTTTATCCACTTAATCTCCCCAGCAGGTTTTTAAAGCCCATTTTAAAGCCTTCCTTTGCAATGCAGTCTGTGGATAATTTGCTACCTGCATCTCCATAAAGTTTAACCTGTCATAGCCTGGCAAAGGTGTAATTTCATCCCCAGGCTCTTCTGACTTGAGACTGTGGAGCTTCTCTTTGTGGATAAACTATCAAAGCAATAGCTCTGAGACAACAGCCCTTTGCATCTCACAACCTATGTATTATTCTCTCTAAACATAGTTTAACAGGCCACAATCAAAACTTTTTCTCTCCCCTCATGTCTCCTCCCCACCACGCACACTTTAAGAAAGAGCAAACACAGATAAGAGCAGCAGACAGACACAGAGAGAGGATGGTTTATCCCACAGACAGAGGATTACTGCATCATGATGTAATGACCTTGTGCAGGAAAGGAAAAGGTTAGTTATATGACAGCCTGAGTTGTAAAAATACCAGTTCCTTTTCAAAATGGGGTAAAATAATGCCCATTTAAAGTTATGCTGAAGAAAACATAAAACGCTTGTCCAGCAACCTGGAGAAAGAGCACAGCCCAACTAGCCTGCATACAACCCCTCTCCACACACATGTAACACTGAACCAAACAAGCAGAGGTGTTCCTCAGCTAAGTATGTATGGAAAGGAGAAGCCATGCTGCTTTCCCCGTGTTTGTATCTTCAAACATCCAAGAGTCCTTCCTGTACCCTACAAAGGTGCATGGCAAAAAGAGCCATTTCTGTGTTTCACTTCACATGCAAAACGCTGCAGAGCTACTGTTTCATTTGCCCCTTGTGAAGACTTTGCATTTGTACCTGTTTTCTTCCACCTCAAAACAACTGGAGGGAGGATGGCCACATGCTGCCTGCATATGGAGCAATCCCATGAAAAAACAACTCAACGCCAGGCTTATTCTCTCTTTTTAGACAACATTTAATGAAGCTTTGGCCATGACTAAAACTCCAAGGCTGAGTCAATCACATTTGTGACTACAGGTTCCTCAAAGGGACTTGTTTCTAATGAATTTTCAAATGCTATGAAACTAATAGGTATAGTATTTACCACTGCAAACACTGTAAAAGAGCACTGATGCTACTGCCCCAGTACAGCACACTTATTTCACTGCACTGTTGATACTCTGCTCAAGTGAAGCATATGTTATTAAAGCCAATATTTACTAGCAGATACTACAGTTGTGAAAGTAATACAGTCCTTCCATGTGAAAATAGGCTTCCAACAGGAAATACAAGGCATTTGGCAAGTCTTAGTCCGCCAGGGGCAACTGCTCCATGTCCTGTTTCCAGGACAAGAAAGCCCTCCAGTTACTCCAGATACTTCCAGCAGTGAATGCTGAGCTTGTCTGGTAAGTTTTCTGAGCCCAGTGGAAATCCTAGAGCAGACACAGAAAGCTCTGAGTCTGAATTGGCACCAGATGCTTTAGGAAACAAGTGATCTTCATTTTGTTACAGGAATATGAGAAGGCCAAAATGCTTTATTTGTCAGCACAGGAACAGCCACTCATCTAAGTGCATGAATATTCTGTTGAAGTTGTTATAAAATCAGACTCTTCCAAGGAAACCCTGCACTGAGTAACAGTGCCATGTGCCAACTTACAGTGCTCTCTACACGTGTATGAGACAGGAAATGTATATTCTATAGCAGATGAACAGCAATGACAGCCTTCAGACTAGAGTATGGAGTATCATTTGCAGCAAATTCCAACCTCTCAAGGAGCAGCCTACAGTATCTCCCTATAAGCTCAAAGACTCCATACAAAGGCCAACTCAACATCACGCGTCTACTGCAGTGTTTCTTCTCAATTAACTAAGGAAAAGTGTATTAGCCATACATCAAAACTGCATTGCAGCTAGAGCTGCCAATTACTTATGGCAAAAGGGAGGCTGATTCATCTGACTGTATGTGGGCCTTGGCTGGAGTTTTCCCAAAACGCAACAAGAAAAGAAGAAAACCTCAGTGAACCTCCCCCTCATTCCCACTCCTTCCTCCCCCACAAATCACAGTCAAGAGGCCTGCACTTGCAAAAGCAGCATTTCCTGGAGGATTCTTTCTCCAAATCACTCCTTTTCTAAATTCAGACAAAACACACAACTCAAAATCCATTTGCATATGATACATACGCATACAAGGACACCCCTCCCAAACACTTACAAGCAAAACGCAATGCAAAGGGTCTAAAGCACCTTTGAATCCCCAGTTCCCAGGGATCCCTATATCTTCCACTCCAAATTTCACGGTGTTCCGTGGCCACCTGTGTAGCATGCAATGGCTACCTGACAACACTCGGGTTGGCACCAGCCTGCAACAGCTGAGCAGGGGCTGGGGGGCCTTGTCTTTCTGCTCACAGCAGTCACAGAACAGAACATTTCTGCTAAACACAAGCACATCCTGAATCCAGACCTTTTCACAAGCTCCCTGTGTCAGATGCATTTAACACCTAACGTATCACAAGTAGCAATTATCCATCCAACATGTCGCTCCTTCACTTTGTGTGCTTCAAATAGGCCTTGTGGCCTCAGGGTGCCAGGGCTCTTCTCTCCCTGGCACTGCTGGATGGAAATTGTTCTCATTAGTTGCCATGGACCCATTTAGGCACCTACTAGCCTAGGTTTTCAAGGTCCCCAGCCACACCAACACCACTATTCCCCATGGTGAGTTCAGGACACAAAACTTCAATCATGTTTGCCTGTAACTGCTCTCTTCCACTGGTCTGATAGCACCCTACCGATGACCTTGGGCATCTGACTTCATCCTTTTGTTTCCAGTGTGTTTGACATGAGTCAACCTGGCACCCAGTCCCCCTGGAGCAGTCAGACCCTGCCTTGACACATCTCTGCTTTTTTTCCACGCCTGACTTTTAGCCATTTATTGTAAATCTTTAAAACAGTTTTCACAGAAAATATGCTTCAAGATCCTCAGAGTGCAGAAAAATGCTTGAAGCATGCACCTACTGCTCAATGCCTTCTGGTACCAACATTCAAGATTCCAGTGAGCACAGGAGGGAGCCTGAGCCGCCCTTTCCATGGCAAGGGGGATCAGCAGTCAGACATGGCCAGCTCCATGAATCACAACGCAATGCCTCATCAACACTGCAGGGCAGACCACTGCAAGGTATCTTCTGCCTAATGACCTCACCAACAAAAGCCACCAGTCTCATGAGAACTTGTGCTTTAGATGCTGCTGGATTAAGCAAGACCATAATTTTTTCCTCTCCTTGCCCAAAAGCCAGTCCTGTTATGGGTTGATTTTGCGATTATGTTTACCAGACTGCTGGTGGGTACATACACAGCTATGTGTAATTCCTGTTCCAGTACACAAGCAACACGCAGGAGAAGCACTGCAATAGACGCAGTCCTCAGAGAGTCACGTGTTCAGGTGTACACATGAGGCCAGGCTCTGCCATTCTGCTGGGATCAACAATGCAAACAACATGAAATGCAGCTCAAAAAGTACTCAAGAATCAGGTAACAGACCTCTTGTGTCATGTGTGGACCTGGGAACTTCATCCACAAGCTGTTGTGTTCACTAAGCAAGAGGAAAGAGATCTTACCAAATCAAGGACTTAGAACTGGAAAACTCCCTTGTAACCAGATCCTTATTGCTTCTCCTTACTACGTGAAAAAGACTGGCATTCACCCCGAGTGTCCAGAGTGCTCCACAGACCACGGGAGAAGACAGGGCATGGCCTGAAGAGCAGGTTGCTCAAAAGCTCTGTTTGCATTACGAGTTGGGTCATATAAGCGCCCCCTAATTAGATGCTTTGTGGACAATTTACTTCAGAAACACACAAAGGTAGCAGAAGTTCCAGCATTTCAGTATCACTATAGCTTTCAAGAAGGGTCCAGGACACAACCTTTGTGTGTGAGCTGTCAATATACTGCAGAAAAGACTCCAGTCTCAGCTTACTCCTTCTGAAGCACTAAACATTATTCATTAATGTCACTAAAAAGGATGATTTGGCACTCCCCCAGCGCAAGAAGTGGAGTGAGAACAAGAGCATGGAGAGAAGGTGTGCTACAGGATGTGGGACAGAAATGAAGGGAGAAGACTGTCCCCACAGACTACCACTCTAGATACTGCCAAATATTACCCCACCTCTTTCTGGTCCATGCATCCTACAAAGTGCAAGGTGCCTTTTGCAAAAAGAAACAAACCAGGGAGCAAATTCTGTCTGCTTTAGTCTTTTTTCTAGCTAGAATCTCACTCCTTCCCAGCTTGAATTCTCTGGAATGAAGACAGGAGAGTCATAGCACAGCACAGCTAATGTAGACCACATCTGTAGGAAATAAATAACCAGGATGCCAACCTGAGCTGGCTAGGCTTGCTAAAAAGATCAAACGCAGATGTAAGCAGCTCTTTTCTGGAGCAGGCATCGTTTCAGTTGTTGAAATATTCATGCGCCAATAGGAGCTGTGGTATCAATGTCTGTCCCTGATACAAACAAACCTGAGCTCAAAGCATGACAATCTGTGTTGTGCAGAGTGGAATCACAATTAAAAGCATTTCGCAAGCCTCCATTTCTGCATGCACACATCTGACAGCTTTTCTGGTGACACATCAAGAGCATCTCAAATCCAAGTCCACAATCTTCTGCCTGTGAGGGCAGGAGACGTTAAAAACAGTTTTAGCAAGTGCCCAGGATTTTAATTGTGTGCCTTCAGTTTTTCCCTCTCAGGTTTACCATGCACCAGCAGCCCTGTGGTTCATCTGGGGAATGGCTGGATGCACCTGATAAATATGAGCTGGCATCTGGGCACTGCAGGTTGAATCAAGACTCTCTGCAGGGAAGCGCCTAGAAAATTTCTGATCTGGAGGATTTTCTCCATCACAATAGGGAGTAGAGAAGGAGGAGACAGAAAATGGAAAACATTAGGCCTTTCAATCCCCTCGAAAGACACAGACGAGTAATTTCCAGTGCTCTTTCTAAATAAAGGAAACTAATTTTTTGATGCCAGCAAATGGACAGAGACTGGTGGGGAGGCACAGCTGCTGCCCTTCAGCAGCACTGTCTGGAGAAATGAGCCCACTCAGGTGACACAGCAATAAAATATTTTAGCACTCCCCTCATCACATGCACCCAACTGTGCATACACCCTGCAGAGCAACACTGAGCCTGCTAAGGTGCCAGAGCATTTTCAACACTTGAGGATTAGAAAGGAAATGAGAATGGCCCGGCTCTGGAGTCTGTGCTGTACTGCAATGTCGAAATGGCAGTTTGTTTCAGGCTTATAGGGATCTATGGCTGGACAAAAATGACAGTGCAGTAACTTGAGTTGTGGCAAAGCCAAGCACATGCATGAACAGCAAACTGGACCACAGCACAGAGCTCACTGGTCCATGTGCCAGGTGTCACTTTCCATGTGCCCCGTGTCACCCCTTGTCACAGGGGTCACAAGGGTCACTTGTCACCCCCATGACAAGTCAAGGGGTCACATCCAAATCTGTGTTTTCATTCCCTGAGAAAGTACACTTTTGCCATTGGGACAATAAAGAAACATGAAATTACCCAAAGATTCCTTGAACATGTTTTGGATCCAAATTGCCTTAATTTGCTTCTGATAGCAATAAAACAGTACACATGACCAGAGCAGAGCAAAGAATGTGTATCCAACCTTAACTCTGCCATTCCCCATCTTTACGAGCCTTACAGTGCTGCATCAGAGCACCTGTACCACACCAAGCCCCAAAGCCAGCACGAGGAGGCACTGAAAACTATTCCAACTGTGGAACTGGCAGCAAAGACTGCAGGGCAGAGACGAGCTTTGCTCTGCATCACTCAAGACTCAGTCACATCTGTCGGTACACTACTAGATAAGCAACTGACAATAAAACTAATGCTGGGAAATGAGCACACCGAATATATAACAACATTATTTTACCCTTGAATACTTAATGCACACAGTCATAACGATAAGTCTTTAGAGCAAAACAAAGCAACACTCATGGCAGAGGTTTCCCAACTGAGCAGGACATGCTCTTGTTTAAGAGGGACATGATTTCCAAGTCTGCCTCTGGAAGGGATGATACAAGAAAAGGGATGATACATCAGGGTACCTGGAGGTGCACCTACCCCAGTGCTCCAAGAGCCAGACGTGCAGGTAGGGCTGGTGCCATATGCTAACATAAATATCCACCCAATCCAGAAGCCAACGACCCAGAGTGCTTGTAGGCCTGCCTGTCCCCTGCCCAAGTCTTCCTGGGGTCAAGAGCTCCAGAAGGTGGGGACACGAGACGGCATCAACAACATCACAGCCTCTTGGATGCCTGTCAGTGGGACTGACAGGGCAGATTCCATGGTGCTTGCCCAGAGCAAGGTGCACCCACCTGCCAGATCCCACAGCGCCTGAAGCAGTGAGTACCACCTTGCAGCCCAATTCTCTGTCTCAGAAAACCCAGGAAGCCAACTCATGAATAGTGCACTGTCAGAGCTAAGTCAGAGCAGTGCAATTGAACATGCAAAATGAAAAGTCCTCTGGCTACCTCCAACAAAGCACAGCGAGACACTTGCTTTTCACTGCATACAAGCCACAGCTGCTGATGTTCACCTGGAAACAATCTCCAGAACTCCAAGCACTGAAACTATTCACTAGCAAACCACAGATGTTTTTGTCATATTTTTCCGTTATAAAATTACTGCTAGGAGCAGGAGACAAGCAGCAACAGCAGGTCTGAGATAAGACATTGACATCTAGACATAGCATCTCTACCTGTGCTGACCCGGGCCCAGTGAAACCTACCAACTACCACTCGGCCTAATGCCATTCTTCAAGTAACACGAAAATCAAAGTCAACGTAAAAGAAGATATGCAAACTCAACTATTTGTGTCTGAAACATAAAAGGCAAAATAGAGCTGCAGGGAGAAAATGCCAGCTATACACAAAACAGCACTGGTGAGTGAAAAGGTTTGTTTCTGCAGGTGAAAGCTAATTCATATTCCTCTCTCCCTTTCTACTGCTGCCCTCTCCACGAAGTTCCTGGGACAAAAACTTCCAGCACCTTTGGCATGAGCTAAGGATGGTAATGAAAGAGGAGGATCACAGTGGGCTTCTGCCTGCCCACTGTGTAGCACAGCAAGGAACAGAAATCAGTACTCAAACCGGAGAGGCACAAAGTGACAGCACTGTTAATGTCCCAAAGTCACAGGGAGTCCAACCAGAGCAGCAGCGGAAGCCGAATCTGGCAACAGCCCCCTTGCAACCAGTTCTGTGCAGACATGGCTAAAATAAAGGAGGAGTTGTAGGCTGATCTGAAAGACCTTCAGATTCCCAGCTGGTTTTGATCCCAGAACACTGGCAGCTCCAGGGACGCTTGGATCCACAGTCACAATTAAAGTATTAAAAGAAAAAGAGAAGAAAGCTTCAGGCAAAGAGAACAGGAAGTGAAAATGGGACTAACCCCACAAACCAGCTCTCCTCTAGGAGCAAATGCTGCCAGGCCAGAAGATGGCTAACACAAGAGCTGGGTTTGTTATGGCCAACAATATGTTGCAGAGCTGAATGTGTCTCACCTCTCCCTGTAACTGTATGTACAAAACCTGCAAAGTAATACAGGGGGTTAGAGGAAGACAAACTCTTGTGCCCAATTTTGTTGTTCCAGGCCTTGTGAGTCACCTCAAGACACACATGACAATCTGGACTCCAACTTCCACATGTTTTCTGAGTTTTGGTCAGATCCTTACAGAGCAACTGCCCAGTCAACAGTCTATCCGGAAAAGTAAAGTTCTCCTTCCTGTAGTCAGCAGCAAAATGCTCACCAGCTTCTGGGGAACCCTCCTACACAGTCTCGCTGGGCTTGCTGGTTTAGAGGGCACAAGCCCCCATTAGTCCCTATAAGAAGCCAGCATGCCTGTGCTAAAGCCCTGAGGTGAATGAGGCTCAAGCCCAGGGCCTGTGACAACCAAAGCAGCTCCCCATAGATATTGCCTCCCGCAGCACTGCTGCCACAGCTGCCTCCCAAACTGTTGCTGCTGCAAGCAGTGGCCCATGAGGCCTGAAACTTAATCCTGTAACAGGAGCTCAGGCTCACAGGAGCTACTGAGACTTACTTTTAGTTATCCAGAGTCACTCAGTGAAGAAATGCCATCCATGCAGATCTTGGTTCAGAATACAACCTCCTCTGCAGCCCAGAGGCAGCTGCTTGCAGCCCCTCACCTATGAAGCCAGCCAGCCCCCAGCCCCAGCCCCCTGCACCGTGCCTGCCACGAGCTCCTCTGCCCAGTTCCACACTCCAGGAACGCAGCTCCAACCCCTGCAGCTCCATATAGCCACAAACATCACCCTCCCTCACCAGCCTATGCTCATGGCAGAAAACCCGGCTCAGGTCAATCCCTCCCCTTCATGCACATAACCTGCCACGGCAACCTTTGCTGCCTGGCCTCGAACAACCAACCAGTTCATGCCCCAGACCTACAACCCATTACCCCCGACCCCTAATTTACTCCGTATTCTGCTCACATCGTTGGGTAACCTGTGACTGGAAGCCCGAGGCTCCTCTGCAGCCATATGCCACACTTCCACTTCCTTCGGCACAGCGTCCTCCTCCCGGGCGGCTCCAGAGCTGTGCCCGAGTCCCCTCCTCCCCGCCTGACAGCCACAGAGAAGGTGGATTCACACGAGAGCAGCCGGGGAAGTCAGTCTCATCACCCCTCTGGCCGCAGCGTCCTCTTCCCCCTCTCCCCCTCGGGCAGGTAAGGCAGCAGCCTGGCTCCGGCCCTCCCGACAGCCCGTCCTCCTCCCCCTCTCCTCGCTCTAAGGCGGTGCATGTCAGCCCGAGAGCCGCTCAGCAAAGCCCATGCTGATCTCCGGCCTCCAGGTTCCCTGTGCAGGCATCCCCGACCGTGCCCAGAAAGACAAGAGAAAGCAGCGATCCCTCTCAGGCAGCCCGGCGCGGGGTCGGATCCGGGCAGGTGGGCATCAGGGGCACGGAGCCTTTAAGGGGGTTTGCCAAACTCTCCACACAGACACCCAGGCTGTTCACTCCTGACACACGCTGCGCCCACCCTGCAAACGGAACGGCGCGGGGAAAGGCAAAATCCAGCCCCTCAACACCCCTCGGGGCTGCAGGCCCCCAAACAACCCCGCTCTTCCCAGCCCGGGCCCAGTATCTCTTTCAGATGTTGCTCGCTTTGAAGCCATGGCTTCTCCTGCCTGAATTCCCTCCGCCTTCCACATTAAATACCTCGCTGTATTCAAAACAAGGCTCGTTTTCTGGCATCGGTGAAAACTGGATCTGAAAACTGCCTCAATGACCAGAAAAAGGGGCCACTCGTGCCGAGTGCATCCCCCCGCCGGAGGAGGGAAGCCTGCGGCGGCCAGACATCACGCTGGAGCACTTCCTCGGCTGGCTGGTGTACAAGTCTGGGACAAAGGGACAACCCAGCACAGGGACCAGCTCCAGTGAGGCATCAGGCACCACCATGCATGCACAGGGAGAGACCACCCTTCCCTGAACGGATTTCGAGAAAAACTTGGCTGGTGCTGCTGAACGGGTCAATCGGATGCGCGTTGCCAATAACGAGTATTAAAAAAAAAAAAAAAAAAAAAAAAAAAAAAAAAAAAAAAAAAAAAAAGGGGGAGAAAAAAAAGGAAAAGGCGGAGTTATTTATAGCCCAGAATTTCTCACTCCTCTGCAGAAGCGCAGCCCAGAGGCGGCATTGTTGGGAGATGGGGAACACACGCACCGCGGCCGCGTCCATGGCCGGTGCCGGCGCTGACACAAGTTCACCCGCGGCTCTGCGGCTCGGGGAATCCTTCCCGCAGGACGCCGGGCTCCGGCCACCGCCGACTGCCCGGCAACACAGGTGTCACTGACAGCAGAGGCACCCTGGAGACGCAGAGACAACCGCGGCACCGGCGCACCCCGGCCTTGCCCGCGGCATCATCCTGCCATCGTCGGGAGGAGACGCGGTGCCGCAGACGCGGCCACGGGCACCGCGCTT
>WEIT01037855.1:40789-98113 GCA_013389985.1 Dryoscopus gambensis
CGGTGACGACACACGGGCCGGGGCTGGGGCTGGGGGCAAATCTTGTGTTTCAAGGCAGCGCGCAGCGAAAGCGCTGCGCGGGGGGGTGCTCGCCCTCCAAGCCCCTTCCCCTGGTGCCCCCTCGGAGGTGTGCAGGCACCTGGGAGGCGGGACCGGCGCCGGCCGGGGCTGAAATGGGTCCTGAAAGGCATCATCACGCTCCCTGGTCTTCGTCCGCTGGGAATAGGAAATGCACCGTGAAATTCGGGGCTCCCCCGGATGACGTCTGCGTGTGACAGCCTGTAGGCTTCTCCTGTCCGCATGCAAACGTGGGAGAAGCCCAGCAGGAGTGAGGCTGGAGCAACCAGGTCCGGCCACTCCTGCGACAAGGAGGGCACTTCCTTGCAAACGTCCCCCAAGACACCAGAAGAAAAATCTTATTCACGGTCTGTGTTTTCCCTTCTTCATTTTTTCCGAATTATGCTTCCCTAGGCAAAATGTGGTCCTTCTGCTCCTTTCGAATCCACGGGCTCGGCTCCTCCATGAAAGGTATCAAAAGTAGAAACAGACTCAGCTTTGATGAGGATGATCTCACATTTAAAATATTTCCAGGAAAAAAAAATGCAGATAAACATAACCAATTTTACAGTCTCTGGGCACGGAGCAGTGCTAGGGCTGGGAGCACCAGCCATGCTCTGAGCTTGGGGCTGTGCCTGGTCCCAGGGCTGGCAGGAAGCTCTACCAGCTCCAGATGCCACCAATGGAAAGGGCTGTGCTGTTACATACCAAAGCGAGCATACCTTTGACCATTTTTTTGTTTGATTTGTTGGGGGTTTTTTCCTGATGGAGATGCACTGGGTATGTTTAATAACACATTATGGAGCAGCCAAGGGCAAGCAATGAAGATTTACCTTATGCTGGCTGCTATTGGCAAAGGTAAGGCAGGCCACATGTATCCAAGAGGAGATAAACCCTCCCAGCCCCAGCGCACGGCATGTGATCTTGTCTGACCATGAGGAATCATACTGCTGCCTTACAGCTCGTTCAGAGGACAGGTTCTCCAAAAGCAAGAGCTCACTGAGTCACCCAGTCCACACTGACGTGACAAGCAGCCCCTACTGAATCACTACCGTCCCTTCCTGGTGTAAGCTGAAGTCTCACCAAGCTTTTCTTCCCCAGTATGAGTCAAATCTGTCACTTAGATGGCTGGCTCTGCAGTGATTACAGTCAAGCCATAGAGCAAGTTGTCAGTGTTCTTTCCACCCCCTCAGAGAGTTACTCCTGTGGATAGATGACTTTCAGGATCCTCTAAGAGCAGCAGGAATTGTGCAAATCTGCTGTCCTTGACAATGGAAGAGGAGGCCTTCCACTTTCGGCTGCATGTAGTGTCCACCCCAGTGACAGCGCTGCGCGCATCCACGAGCGCTGGGACGAGCAGTGGGGTGACTCCTGCAGAGGACACGCTCTTTCTTGTTGAGCGGGTTAGTTAGCAGAGAGTACAGGCTTTTTGGCCTTTGGCTCTTCCCTCTTCAAAGTCCATGCAAAGCTTTTGGAGAAATGTCCCTTGACTACAGTGAGGAAGGGAATGCAGCTGAAGGAGCTGTCAGGGTCCCCTGTAAACCACCCAGCCCTGCAAACCACACTGGCTGCTGCAAACTGCTGTTTAAAACAGCCCAGAGCTGGAAAGGACTGAGCAGGTGGGGGACCAGCAGTACCCATCCACCTTCAGAGTAAAAATCATTCCCGATGGCTTCGGAAAGATTGGTCATTTACCAGCCCCACACCCTCGAGTACCACAAGCCACGGGAAGCGTGTGTCCCACTCACAGGCTTCCAAAAGAGGGAGGCAGCTCAAGGAAAAGCTGCAGATAGAGCATGAAATCAGGCAATTATAGATGTTAGGACTGAATCTGTGAGTGAATCACTTCCATTCCTTTTTAAAAGTCCAACTAAAATCTAGTTTTAGCATAAACTTTTAGCAAAACTGCTCTTACAGGCACCGTAAGAAAACTGCAGGCTTTCTGAAGCACCAAGCCCAGTTCGCCTCCCGTCTGACTTTGCCAAAGGCTGGGCAAGAGCAGATAAAGGGAAAGTTTCAGTTTCCTTTCCCCTCTGAAAGAACAGAAACTTGACTCCATGACTGCACGCAGTGAAAAAGCAGATCAAATCCCTTACTCTCAGCCCTGTCCAAAGCTACAACTCTCCTGGGAGCCAAAGAAACTTTGCAAGCATTGACTGTGCACAGTGGAGTTTTGCCTGAAAATTACAGAGGGTTTTTAAACACCTGTGCCTTTCAGATTGGCCTTTGGAGACCACAAAGCCCTTGAACCTGTGCATTTCAGCCTTTCTGGGTTCTCCAGCTATCTTTAAGCTGCTGGATGGAAGCCAACTGTCCCATACCTGATAGGAAGCTGATTTTGCATGCCTGTCCCATGCCTTCCTGGCAAAGGAGACAAAGAGAGAAAGCAAAAGCAAAGGCCACAAAGGGGAAATTGCCCAAACCACAGGGTTCCCTTGCTCCTCATCCCAGCTGTAATGAGGCTGACCCTGTTGGAGCTGGAGGGCTCTACTGCACACTGTGAGCAGCTGCATGTGCTGACAATGGGCACATTGCTCAAGCACATTGCTAGGAGAGGAAAAAAACAAGTGACTGCATGGTCAAGGTACCTACACAGTCTCAGGGTGCTGGGCTCAACAGTGCAAGCTGGACTTGCTCCGCGGGTCCACCTGGGACGGGCTGGGCTGGGCCAGACCTGCAGAGTGTGGCTGGGCCTGACCTGGGCCAGACATGGACATGGTGATGGCTTTGTCCCCACAGGGCATAGGAAAGCAGGCCAGTCCTTGCTAGACGTCAATTCCGTGTGACTGTCAAGTAGATGTCCCAGTGAGTTGGAAATGCTTCGAGAGTCTGCACGCCCACCCACAAGATCCAGCCTCCAAGACCCACAGGGCCTGCCCAAACTCTGTTTTTTCAGGAGCCATCTGGTCTCCGAGCAAGGATCTCATCCTGCAAAAATAATTTCAGAAGCTGTCCTAATTTGAGCCCCAATGCCCAATGCTTTTAGGTGTCTGAGAAGAAGGAGGAAGGACCTGGCTGGACCAGGTGCATCACCAACCCCAACAGCTCCTTTCTTGTGTACTAAAATTGGCAGGACTGGCTGTATCACAACCATCTGTGCAGGAGTGTTTCTGTGATGGGCTGTGCACAAGCTTCCCAGCTCCTCCTTGGGGCATTGCTGGCCAGGAGTCACCCGGGGTGACTCCTTTATGAAGATGCAGCCCCACAGAAATTCAGGGCCAGGTAGCCAACACCTACCAAGGCAAGAGAAAGAAATTTTAGCTCTGAGCAACAAATAGCCTTCTTGTAGCCTCCAAAACATGCCTGAGGACTTCAAAAGCTCGATGCCAGGTAACCTCACCTCTTAAATTTAATCAGATAGACCCTCCCAAACTGACTGCAGAGCTGCAGACTTGCACTGCCTGACCAGAACCCTTCCCTGTGCCAAAGGAGCGTGCAAGGCTGAATGTCTCAGCAGAGGACACCAAGCACCATCATTTTCAGAAATAAAATGTACACTTAGCTGGGGTGACCAGTTGAGCAAAAAGAGGAATCCTTTCAAAGAGCTGCCTGATCCTGCTTTCACAGGGAATGCTCAAGCAGGGCAGGAATTCAGGAAAGCTCTGTAGATACACATCTGCAGGATGCCTTAGTCAGTGCTACGTAGAATGTAACCTTAATGGCATACATGGTTCCAGAGGTGGCTCAGATATGCCCTAGTGAAGGCACAAGAGCATGGTGTACCCTCTGCTCCAGCACGGCAGGAAGGTGGACACAGCCTTCATCCACACCAGAACTGGTTCTGCCAAATTTATCACACCTTCCTGGCAAACATGACACAATCTGAGCAATACAGCATGACTGCTGATGGGGTGTCAGTAGGTTTTCATGGGAAGAGGGTACCCCATTAAGGATCCCAATAATCTCCCATACTCAGTGGTAGCTGCCAGAGAGCTCATCTTACAGATAAAATTAACTCTGACCATGAATCCATCCTCATCAACAAAACCCCAATAAGAAGCAAACTATTCTGTCCCCTAAGAGCTGTGGGTATTACAGTCCTCTGCAGTTTTTCCCCATGCCAAGCTGCTGAGGCACCAGCACTCGGCCCCATGCTCCCGCTCCTCCCCGAGGCTGCGTTACATAGGGGACTGTGGGAGCCCCTCTGCCATCCCTGCCGAGCCCAGGCAGCTCCTGGGGGGTATGAAATGGCACCACAGCAGCACTTGATTAACTGTGCCAGGAGCTGATGTGGGGAGCACGGGGGAGGGGGACGCAGAGGGACACTGAAAGCTAACAATTAAATTTGGGGGCCTGCTTGGCCCATGATGTCATGGCTTCCCAGCACCCCGGCGATTGGCTGTGGGTGAGCATCTGCTGGGAGCTGGGAATGGTTATTTGCCTGAGGTTCAGACCTTTCCCAGCGGCTCTGAATCAGGCTGGTTGTCCTGACAACCTGGATAGTGGCAGCTTCTGATAACCACGTAATGAGGTTGTCACAAAAAGGAGCCCCTCCATCAGAAAGGTTTAGGGATCATTAATGTTTCCGAGGGAGCGTGAGAGAAGAGGTAAGGGGACCATCTGGCGATGGTGGAGCACGTCAACAGCCTCCCTTGGAAAGGAGCTTCATTAGACAGGAACCACCTACCGACACGTCGCGATGGGAACAGGCAGGCAGGCTGCCAGCAGCGAGGGGTCCCAACTGCTCAGCTGTGTGATCTGGGATACGCTGAGATCCAGGCAAGGACAGAGCAAGGAGGACACACAGGTGCTGCCTGGGAATGATTCAAGTTGCTGAGCAGTGAACGTGCCCAGGGCTCGCGTGGGACAAGTGACACAGTGAGGCTGGCACACAGAGGCCTTCCCACTGTGCTGCTGCTCTCATGTGCTGCCTCTTGGAGAGTAAGGCACTGAAAGATTCTGTGCCTTGGTTTATCCCATTTGCAGGTAGCTACTGTGAATGGTTAGAATACTTCCTGTCCTACAAATCTCGCTCAGGGCAGGGCACAGACTCACAAAGAGACTCACAGCTCATTCAAAGAGAATTCATGCATGACGCTGCTGTCCTGAGGGTCCCTCTCAGCTCAGGTGCAAGACAGGACAGAGATGTCCCCTGAAGACTGAATCTGTGGGATCATGCAAGGCACTAAACACCATGTCTTCTCCTGGGATCTACCTATGTCTTCTTACCCCAGGAAGCTCTTTGTCCTTCATCCTGTCCTTGTGAAACATGGGTTCCATTCACCCTGTACTCAAGAGATCTGCGAGGTACCTCCCTGTGGCTGCAGTAACAGTGGATTGAGGTGCTGCAGTCTGAAACCTTCGTGGATGGCAGTAACACCACAGCTCGGAGAAGCTCAGTTGCCAAACTACTGATCCCCAGGACCAAGTTCCTGGAGAAGAATGCCCACCTTCATGTTAAATAACACACTTTAAAAAAAAACTTTCCTGTAAAATAATGAAGTCTGAATCTTTCCTAACAGGAGACAGAAATTACCTCCATAGGTCCTTATGAATCTTCCAGCAATAATTGACAGAATGTGTCTTTTATGTAATTTTCTTTGTTTTAAAAATACCTACTAAGTAAGCACTTGCTAAAGTCAGTATAAGACTTCATTAATACACTTAACACTTTATTTAGTAATAAAGTTTTTATATTAAAAGCTGCAGTACTTTTTACCTCAAACCATGATTTCCCTATTCAAAATTAGTGCTTCAACTGTGGATTTAACTGAGATGTTATAGGACTATTAACACATGTCAATTTACCAATCAACTACTAAAGACTGCATTTAAGAGATACATTTCTTAATATACTACTGCTATACCTCATTAAAATGGTGTGGAATCTTCACAACTGTTGTAAACAATCAAGTGGGATATAATCCACCTCCAGGAGCTAGTAAAACTGAATGTAGTGCTCTCCTACTCTAGGGAGGTGTGTGATAGAAAATTCAAAGCTAAGACAAAGATACAGTTGATTACATATAACAGAAATACTCTCACATTAATAGTAGGCATCTGGTTCACAAATCCTGCCTCTCAGAAAGGACAGGAATGTCTGCAAGGAGATCCCCACCTCGGAAGAGGGTTTTGCAAGAGGGAAACAATATGAGCTGATACTGCTCATACCTGTGCTCTGCAATCCTACCAGAGCTATCTTTAGTGATTCTTCCCCTCGAGAAGCTCTACAGCCCAGCAGCATTGCTCCTCCAGTTTTGGCAGAGGGGAAACTGAGGCAAAGGGCAGCTCAGGCTGGGCAGCAGCTCAGGCTGGGCAGCGGTACAGTAACCTCCTAGTATTGTCTCCCACAGATCCCCAGTGTCACTCCCAGGCCTCTTTTTTTTTTTGTAAACTGCAATTTAAATCACCTTCCAACAGGAGTAACAGGACTAACAGCTTGAATGTATCAAGCCCTACCTTAACACAGTTTGTAAACAGAACACACCACAGCTTCCTGCAGAAACACCAGTGGGATCCGGAATTTTTCAGGAAAATCCCTGTAAAGTCCAATCCTGATTTGCACTTAAACATCAACCATGCTCCTTCATGGAGAACATCCCATTTGACTGAACACAAACAAAGATGACCCACCTGCCTGCTGAATTTTATCTGCTCAAGATGTTGAATTCAATCTGCTCTCAGCATTGAGAAAGCCAAGATTCACCCTGTCTATCCAAACAGTACAGAATGGTTTCCAGTCCTTCCTGGCACCAGAGAATAAGATTCTTCACCCAGAGCAGTGTGGCCAAGCCGTCACAGCCCAGCACAAACACCAGATTTACTGATACATGACCATGCCCAACCCCCTGCACTACAGAATCCCAGCAGAGGTGAGAGATCCCCTTTCCCTGTAGGAACAGCTACACATGACTATGTGCAGTACTCTTTAAAGGCACGATCTGACAGTAAAACCACCACAGCAAGATGGGCAAGTGCAGCAAATTTATCTTCTCCAAAAATAGTTGTCATTCAACAGTGATTCTTCATTGGAACAGCCACACATCACTGGGCCTCTGTTTTCAGCTTGCAAAATGTCTAGAGGTGGGTGAGACATATGAAAACCATTCTCCGGCTGTTTATCTTTGTTTTAATATGAAAAGCATTTGCCAGCAGACTAGATTTTTACACAAGTCATTCTCCATTTTCTCCCCAACTACTTGGGAGTAGGAATGATACCAATTCTTGTGCCTGCCAGGAGACATCAAAATAGAGAGGCTCAAGAGGTGAAATGTCACCATATTACAGGCTGCCACGCTGTGGCAGTTCAGGCTTAGCCATAATGTGGCACTGTCTGGATATGAGGTTTTAATTTACATTCACCTCGATGTAATCATTAAGGCTAATTACTAAAGCACTGAGGTGGACTTAGTGTGAAGCAGCCCTGCCTGCACAGCCCTCAGCTCTTGACACCTGAGCTCAGCTCTGTCAGCGGGAGACCTGCTGAGCTCCCACCTTGACGTACAGACTTGAAAGGGGTAAGCCATTGGTGGTATCTGACATTCTAGGGTTTTAGAAATGCTGAATATGGAGGCCAGTATTTAATCAGTGACTGTCCAGAGCATCTCAACATCCCAGAACAAAACCATATGAAGGTAACATCCAAAGGGAAGGTCTGAAAATAAACTGATTCAAGCCAATAAGGCTGTTAGAAAATGAAATGGAATTAACAGCTTTTACCCTGGGACCACTACCGAATCTTTTTAATGCCTGTTTCTCAGCCAGACAGTTTGCAATAAAAAAATCTTTCTCTCTGGCTCTTTTCCACTGAATGCAGTTGTGCTTCAGGAGCAGAAAGGGCTTAGGCAGGGATTCAGACCTCTTTGTTGCACTCCATCACCAGAACATTTCACATGGGGATGATTCTGGACTGAAGATACTTGAGTGCTGTTTGCTGTCGAACAGAAGCAGTGTCGAGCAGCTGCTAGGAAAATATTTCCATACCTCATCTCCTGCTGCCTTCAGGGTATTCTGGTGAAAGCAGAAAGGTCTGATGCCACTGAAGTCCATGATTTCCCTATGAGCCCTGAGACAGGCTCTATGGGAGCAGGAAGGGAGCCAGCCTGTGAAGGGAGCAGCAAGGCACTACAAAACAGGATGGAGATACAGACTTACATCCAGAAACTGACAAGCTGAAGAGGAAAGACTCTACCTTATTTTCAGGTCATTGTCCCATGATAACCCAGTCAGACAGACTCCAAGCCTAGGTTGACTTACCTCTGGCTGGCCTGTAGCACAGACACACTCATAAAGGTTTGCACCCTTCAGAGACCCTAGACCCTCAGCTATGGTATCACAGGGGAGGGGCTGAGTTAATCCTTCAAAGCAGATGAGACAGCTGAGGCTGCTTTCAATTTTAGTGGTTCCTTCCCCTTCCACAAATGAAAGTGGATCCTTATGTCCATGCGCCTCCTCCTGCACATTCAGCTCTCCCTTGAAAATCCACTTTTCCCACAACAAATGTTGTGAATCTGAGAATTAACCTCATACTAGATCAGTATGAACTCTTATTTCACAGCTCCACTGGTGTCATGGGTGAGTATGAACACAGGTGCTGTGGATGGCAAACACATGGCTCTGCACGATGGCTTGTGAGGGCTGGAGAATACGGCTTCCCAGTATGCTGCAATGCAAAGGTACCATAGGCATCAGGATAAAATCAGCCCCCAGGGCCTGGAGAAGAAAAAGGTCTTTATGTGGTTCCCTTTCCACAAATGCAGGCTTCATTGCCTGGAGAATATCCCATGACAGTTAGAGTTTACTACCAGGCTGGCTCAGGGCAGTGCCCTCCCAGCACTAGAAGACCAGAGACAAGGGTTGTCTGTGCACTTCCACACCAGCCTGCAAGACTGAAGCCTTACAGTTAGAAGAAGCATGATAGAGAATGTGTGTCTTGTCTTAGAGAATACCCTTCCCAAGCTTACTGGGGTTGTGACCTGGAAAATTGAAATGCAAGAAAGTCCCCAGCTGCTGACCAGGCAAAGTGGTTGATATTGGATTAAAGATTCAAAGCTCTCTGCTGTAGCACACAGGCACCAACTGCACTGACTGAAGTGCCCCTCTTTTCTTTTGTGTGCCCAATACCAGCTACAGCAGCAGGACTGAGACTGTCTTTGTGATATGAAAAATTTGCAACAGCTGAAGAGAAAGATTCCTCTGAAACCTGATTGAGACACTTCAAACAGGATTTGAGGAAGCTGGTCCAGAGGAATGATTATTGACTTAGCGAGACTGACCACATCATGATAGTGAATGGGGAATGCGCCAAAAACCAAACTTACCTGTACAGACCACCTTAGTGCACTTCTTTAGAGGAGAATATCCCCTTCTTCTCTTCACTGTGAACCCTCCAGCACCCTCCTTCCCTTTCTCCCCTCCACACACTTGCAGCTCAATATACATCAGGACACAGCTAGTAAAATGTGCAAGATTTGTTCATGCCAAGCAGTATTTCTATGGTTTGTCTCCAAACCCTTGGTTTTGTTTGGCCACAAAGAGAACTCCATAAGCAATAGTGAAGGCTAAGCATGTGTGCAGGTACAAACACCAAAGAGAAGTTCATTCCATAGATTTCTCTTCCAGTGATTGGGACAGCTACAATCTGCTTTGACATAGGATAGACGGAACCAAGTATTAGTTTTAAGACAGAAGGCCACTATCCCAGAAATAATCCTTTTATCATAATTCAGAGTCCAGAAAGCAGTGCGGCCTGAGTTTTATGACAAAACAGTGGGTTTTTCTTCTCATGATTCTAGAATTATGCATTTCAGTGTACAAAACAACCCAGGTTTGACAAGTCTTACCTGAACAGTAGAAGAGTTTTGAACTCCAAGATTAAGGAAAAATACATTCATGAGACCCTGGCCACATGACAGTCCACAGGAAGAGGGTAAGACCTATTGGACACCTTTTCAAAACACTTTCAGGGACCAGTTTCTTTAAGAAGCTCAAGGAAGCACCAATTTCAGTATGCATCCACAGGGTGGGAGAACACAGTTAATGGAAAATCTATGAAAGTTTTATTCTCCATCCAATATGGATCAAAACCAAGCATAGTAAGAAAAAATATTTCAAGAATTGTAAGTATGACCTTTTGGCTAGCTTGAGTCAAGTGTATAAAGCATGACAGTACATTTCAGCCCTCACCTCTGACTGTGAAAGTTGGGTGTTCAGAGAATGCAGTCAGTCTTATTAATCTGGTGCTCAAAAATGTCACCTCATCAAGAGCTGAGATCAGGAAGAATTCTTCAGCTGACATTAAAATGTTAAATGCAATGGACTGAATCCAGTTATTATTTCTATTGCAATTGCAAATATATGAGAGGGGGCTGGAGGGTCTGATTTCCAAAATAAACCTGTGCCATCAATGCCACTGGAGACAGAGACTGATTGAAGCTTTGGCCCTGTTCTGCTCTGCAGGGCCAGGTCAGACTCCCACTGTGGGCCTGCTGATATCTGGGAATCCAGTAAGCTCCCACTGGGTCAGAGAATCCTTGTCCCAGTGATAAGTGTCCGGGTGCTCTCATGCATCACAAAGGCCACACACCTGCATGGTTGCCCAACTATTCTGCTAACCTCCATGTTCCATGAGATATTTCCTTCTTTTGGTACCCATAAAATTCGAAGCTCAGGGATTTATGATGCCTGGTAAATCCAGAACATAAACAGAGAAACCATTTCCTTCCACGTTAATTTCTCTTGTAAGAGATCTCACATCAGGCCTCTATCTCTTCAGCCAAGGTACCAAGACAGCTTTCCTTGTCATTCTGACTGCCTTCGCCGTCAGCTGGTAAGTCTCCCTTCCAGTCTGAGCTCTTCCATGCAAAGATATGTCATAAACCTTCCTCCCAAAAAAATCCTTCACTAAATGAGAGGAAAATGACTGGGGTGCACTGACAGCTTCCAACTACCTGAAATGACTTTGTGAAGTTTTACAGGGACCCAACCTGGCCAAGAACGATCACCCTTAAAACAGAAATTAAAATGAAATATCTTTATTTTTTCATGAAGGAAAAAGCAGCATGTTCCACTGGAACACCCACTCCACCTCTGTGTCACTGTGACACCTCCGCTGACAGTCACATTTAGCTTCTGCCAGTGCCCAATGGAGCCCACCAGGATGGGCATCACACTCAGTATTCACCTCCCAGTATTGTATGGAGCAGGTAATGATTCCATACTAACAATCTTTTCAATGACAGGTCCCATCCCATATGGAGTCAGAGAGGAACAGAGCCAGAGGCCAGTACTGTAGTTGGTGGTATCCCACATGCTCTCCTGATGCCACGTATCCTCACTGGACTCCAGCCAACAGGATGCAGCCAAATGTAATAGGTGATTCCATGACATTACTCCAGCTTACACCAGTGTAAATAAGCCTGGGCTCCTGCCCTCCCTTTCCTGTGCTACCAGTGTGGCTTTACTGTGCAGCTGCCAGTCTGAATGCCAATCCGCGCTGCCTCTGGCTTTCTGCAGGACCCAGACTCTCATGCTTCAGTGCATCCTTGCAGTGGAAACAAGATGTTTGCTCATACATATTTTTAATCCTGTTGCTACCCTGGCTCCTTCTCGTTAGTGGCCTTGCACAGCCATTGGTTCCACACCAGGGGTTCAGCCCAATTATCTTACACAGCCCAGGGGAGAGCCACTGCTCCAGGAGGAGAGGGGTGCTTGCACCAGCGGGAACAACTGCTGTCCCGTGGAGAGGGGAGGAAATCCCTGAAGTTCAGAAAGTCTCAGCAAGGCAGGGGAGGAAATGCCAGATAAATTCCTCATCACCAGAGGAAGAGAAACACCATCCCTCTGGCACAAGCTGTCTTGGCACAGCCCTGCAGATGCAGGTAAGCAGTGATTTCTGGAGAGAGCAGCTCCCTGGGGCAGAGCTGTGGGAGTAACACACAGCTGGGCAACTGCAGGGCACACTCACTCTTTACAGGACAAAGTGACACACGGCCACAGACTCAAAGCTGGCTGGTAGACACATACGTTGCTGAGCAGGATGGGCTTACCCATCACCAACATTTCAGCTCCCGTTGACTTGGACTGAAGCTCCCAAGGGACCACCTCAGCCAAGCCCAGTCAAACTGACCACAGTGTCTCCTTGGAGCTGACACCTGCAGGTCAAACTACAGTCGGGGTTATCAGCACACAGCCTCATCCCACTCTCCCTGTGCACAGGGCAGACACATCAAGCCCGGGCTGCAGTATGAGACACAGAAGAAGGTAGGACAGGCACTCTGCATTTTGGCTAAGCCAAAATCTCTCTGTTCACTTTTCCACACAGACATCACCACAGAGACCCACCCCTGCTCCTTCAAGCTTGTCATCACATAAGACATGGGCTCCACCTCCCATAAGAGATCTGATCTGTCAGCTCAGGCTGAGGCACGTGAAACCCAGCTCCTCCTCCTCCAAGGAGATAAGGGACTGTACAGCCTTAGCTACACTTACTGGTGTCTGCAGTGAGGGAAGAGGAGGCTGACTCGCCCTTTGGAGGTCCAGTCCCTTCACCACCTGCCTTTCCCAAGCCCTGCACCAGCAAAATGGATTTTCACCCTCAGTCCCGCACACAGTCTTGGGCAATCCCATGAGATTTTATGTGGCAGCCATGCTCTTTTTGAAACACTGAGTGGTCCAGAACAGATTGACTGCACAGCAAGGTGAATCACAGCTGTGAACAAAATGTCTGGACAATTGCTATGGCAAAAAGACTGGCATTGCTTCATACTGCTGCTGCCAATTATCTCCTGGTCGCACAATGAAACCCTTATCACCTTCTCTCACCAGTGCTGGGCAGAAGGAGCTTTACAGTCTTTGCTTTTGCCTAACTAATCTTTGCTGGGCTGACAAGACCCATGGACCAGGAACAGACTGCTCTTCTGGCTCAGAAATAGAGCCTGTACTTTGCCTTCACTGACTGTGGAAAATGTGCCCTCAGATGTCCTGGTGTGCCATTTTTGTCTTCTAATGAAAGCTGAATGTCACTGCTCACCCCACCAGGAAAAAATGCCAGCAGCATAAAGCCCCAGTTCTGGCCACTTCTTGCACCATACAGCAGTTGGCCGGTCTGTCCCAGGAGAGGGGCACTGGGCAGGAGCGTGCCACCGCATCTGATGCCAGCATGGCTGGTGCCATGTAGGCCATCCTGTTGTCAAAAAACCCCGAAGTTTGGTAGTGACACCAGTCATCACTGAACTAGCAGGGCTGCATCTCTACATCCCTCCTGTGCCCTTGTACCCACCAGGCCTGGAAAGATGAGCTGCTCTGAATGGAAACAGGGTCTCACCAACCCAAGGCTCTCTGCTTACTGCAGCACTGGCCCCCTGCCCTACAGTGTCTGAGTTCAGCAGTGAATGTTGCCCTATTCTGCACTTTTTGCTACACATGCAAGGGCCCAGAAGTGATTCGGGCCCTTCAAAACTCTAAGACAATGTTGTGTATTCATGAGTGCCATCTGCTGGCACCTTCTCCCTTCATTAACCTTTCCAAAGCCACTTGGTGGGGTGTGGAGCTCTCCAGATCCAGAGCATATGGGTACCATTGGCTCCTGTTCCCTTCCTAGCAGGGGTAAAATTCTGTGCTTTCTCCAATATCCCAAACTTTCTGGTCTCATCAGCTGCTGGAAATAAATCAGGTAGATCCACACAAATTGTTTAAGTAAAATGAACATGTTTCCCTGGTAGGGTAATGATAAGAGTTAAGGAAACATTTGAGACCTCAAGAGATTCTTAGTGATGCTTCCACTTCTACTTGTTATTGCTTGGATAACAAGACATCAACACAAAAATATCCACCCAACATGTATATGTACTGGCTTCTTCCTCAAAAGACTGCCCTCTGGAACCTCAGTGTCTAAGGGCTGCAGCTGCAAAGAGAACCCCGAGACTCAGAAAGCCAGGCATCTTGCAGAGTGTGGTGAGGGCCAGAAAGAATGGCTCTGCCATGCGGGACTTCAAGTTTCTGCATCCCCACTGGATGTCTGTCTAAATGACCTGCTCTAACCTAAGCAGAAATTATTGAGCTTGAAGTAAAAAACTTTGGCTAAAAGTTTGTGATCCATTTTGCACGGCAGGTCAGTCTATCCGGTTAGAACTGTCCCATTCTCTTGTGACCAGGGCCATGATGGGAGAGGTGGAATATGAGAACTGGAGGTCAAAGAACAGCAGGACACTCTAAGAGTTTCCCGGGGATTATAGTACCATTAAGTCAGTACTTTAGGAGGGAAAATATTAGTATTTCCTACCCAGGTTTTTCTCAAGCAGGAATGAAAAATTAAGGAGATATATACTATGACCGATATAGACTGTATGCAGTAAACAAATAATGAAAATAAACCATTGGAATATGCAATGTGGGAACTCCTGTACCATATGTGCTATTATTTATTAATTATATTCCCACAGCAATATACGTCTGCAACACCCTGTAGTCTAAAGCCCCTTGCTTTCTAAGTGTTAATCAGGGCTCACAATCAATGCTGAGAAGTGAAGGAAGTGTGTTCATCTCTCCTGCGTTTGTAAAGCCCCAGAAGCAAAACCCAAAGAGACTTGCACAAAGTCACAAGTGAATCAATAGCACTGCCAGAAACAGAGCTCAAAACTCCTTTCTTCCAGGTTCTTCCCACAGAGAGAGAAAGATTGGTAACAAATCCCCAAAGAGGTGGGAATGAGCAAGAAAATCACAGTGTGCAGTCTGCCTGTGTTCACAGGTGAGTTAATTAGATTGTGGCCTAATTAAAATACAGCCTTTGCATCTTGCCTTTCTTCCTTGATGATGTTGGCAGCAGGTATAGGTTGCCCGTAAGTTTAAGCTGCAAGCAGGAAACACCTAACCTTGGAGAGAGTGGAACAGCCCTAGGATGGGGCTGGAAACCCAGTGATTGCAGTATGGCACCAACTATGCTCATGGAAAGCACCACTGGATATAGATGCCTGCAAGGCAGAGGGAGAGAAATGAAAAAGGCTCCTCCTCCTAGTGCTCCCTTCCACAGTAAACTTGGTTGTAGAACTACCAAACACTTGCCATTTCAAATGAAGTTCCCAGGTGTTTGGCACCTCTAGAAAGCAGCTCCTGCACCTTAGCAATTATAACTGAGTCCAATATGCTTTTAATGGCTGGAGTTAAAGACTACTTTTGCAAAAACTGCAAAAACAAGTGGCTATCACAAGGAAGCTGGAGAAATGAGGGCATTACTTGTGTATGGTATCTCTCCTCCCTTTCTGCCAGGAACACAGTAGGAATGGAATGGACACCATTTACAGAAGGTCATGGAAATGAAACATTAACCAAAGATTTGACCTCCACACACAAACACCTCTCAAAAAACACCTCACAACTCTAGCACAATTTAAAAAGGGAGTTTTGTATAAAGATCATTTTTAGAGGGCAATGGTCTGGTCAATGAAAAAGCTGGATTTAACTTGCTTAATCTCCAGCAAGTTTTAAGGGTCTGATCAGGGACTCACCAGAAAAACCCAGCTGTTGCCATCATTGTGCAGAGGCAGATGTGTCACAAGCACAGGCTGTCACTGCTGGGGAAAGGAGGTGTTCAGGTACCAAGGGAAGACGGCAGCTGTGGTGGTTTAACAAAACCTCGTGTGTGTAGGCAGAGAAAAAAAAAGAAAAAGAACAGTTCTTATGGAAACCTGCAGTTCACGTGAGGATAAACAGTTACAAAATAAAATACCAAAGTCTCCCACTACAGAATCAGTTCATGAGTGACCAGAGATGAAATGCTAAAACCGATACAAGCATGCGGAAGGGCTGAGCCACAGAGCCAGAGCGCTCAGGAGATGCCTAAGGCAGCTTCACCCAGGCTGCACGTCCAACATAATTCCCTGCCAAGACACACCCTCCGGATGCAGACAGTGCTGCAAAGTGTAAGTATTTGGCAGATGAAAAGGCAAACAACATCTGTAAGCTCCAAAGGTAAAACACATTACTCCTGCCCCTAATAACTCACAGATGTATTTTTCCCTATCCTGTCTGCAAACATTTCAAACCAGTGCTGCGTTTCCTACTGAACCATGATGCCCACAGAAGAGAACTCAAGTGAGACGATACAGTGCATTGAAAATGAAGTTTCCAAAAGCATTTGAGATAATGGAAGAGAAAAGAAGGGATCAGAAGCAGCAATGAATGAACACAGAGACAGGATTTCACTGTACATCAGAACTCTGAGCTTCAAAATCACGTGGAAATCCCAGCCTTCCTAGTTGTAACAGGAAATAGCTCAGGAGATAGACTGAAGGCTCTGAGGCAATTCATTTTTCAGCAAGACAATGCAGTCTGCAGCCAGAGCATCACATTGCAGTCATGCTGCCTGTTACTCAGTGTGAAAAAAAGATCAAAGAGCAAGCAGGAGCCAATCCAGTGAGGCATGGTGAGAAGCTGCAGCCACATCACTGTTCTCTCACAGCTCACCTCTCTGAAAACAAGGAGTGTCTGCACCTACACAGAGAAGCTGGTAATGCCAAGCAGCCCCTTTCCCTGCTTGCTGGAGTGCTCTGCACATGCTTGCTCAGAGCCCCCCACAATCCAGCCCCGCAGCACTGCTGGCTCACTCCAGCACAGCAGGGTCAAAAGAGCCAGAACTCCAGAAAGGTCTGCCTAAAAAAAAAAAAAAAAAAAAAAAAAAAAAAAAAAAAAAAAAAAAAAAAAAAGCCAAGGAAATGCATGTCTTTATGAACTTTGATCAGCTTCCATTCCCTTTTCTCTTCTGCTTTGCTGTCACCTATCATTAAAATTAAAACATTTGCTCTTGTTGCCATGTTAACCAAGAGACACTGCAGACTCAGAAAGTCAAACTCAGTCCACCCTGCTTCATACTTGCTCCTGGTACACTTGATGGAAAAGCACAGTATAAGAGGAAGAGAACAGGGGACTTATTCCTGGAAACGTAAATGCCTGATTCCTACCCAACTCATAAAAGAAATACTGCAAAGGGGTTGGAGACACATTAGACTTATAATTAGGATGATTCTATACAGGCGTATCAGTAACTACTGTTAGACAGTGTGAAAAAACCTAATTCACAGATCCACAACAGATCTGGGACAGAGAACAGCAGTAGCGCAATGTAATGCCCAGCCCTCCCACACTGTCTTTACAACAGGAAGTCAATATTCCTGCAAAGGTGCCTCCTTATGTTTCACATCTGTGTTATCTTCCATACCCATTTCAGTCCTGATCTCAAAAAAGTGCTGTTCATCTCTTCTTCCCAAACAACACCTCCCCAGTTCTGCACAGCCATCAGTTGATCACGAATTTCCTTGCCTTGAGAAGTCAGGATGAGGACACTCCAAAACCCAAAATAAAATAAAACAGTGCCGGACGCTCCTCAGATCATCAAAAACACAGGGCAGCACTGTAGCATGGACACAAAGCTTTCTGCTAGTGGGACAGCATTTTAGGAGGATTTCTGTTTTTCTTCTCTCTTCCTGATGCTTCCTTACAAATCAGGCTCTCTCCCTGCCTGGTTCTCCTGTGCTAGAAGTCTCATTGCAGTTGCAGGGAAAGACAAGCCATTTTGCTTGCATGGCTACCCCTGCATTTCAAGCTGATTTGTATGAGACACTGCCACCCAGCACGATTTGCATACGTACCAAAATGCGAGACCTGCACAAAATGAAGCAGGAAAACCATTTGTCTCTCCTCTCAGAAAAGGTTAACGGCATGGATTCTTTGCAAATGTTTACTATTAAGTGTTTCCTAAGCCTCTGAGCTATAGAATTTGTGCATAAAAGGGGGTTCACCCTCTTCCCCCAGTCCCACAATCCTATTTGCTTCAGATTAACATGAGTGACCTCTACTTCACTTGAGCTTATTCATCGCCCACAGAGCAGGGCCTGGTTGTACTGAATTATTTCCCTGCCATCATGAAATGCTATTCAGCTGCATAGGAGGGGACAAGGCTGCAGATGCAGGTGTTAGCTTTCTAGAACATTAACTGTTCAACACCCAGACAAGACTCCTATTTAAACCTTACTCAGATCAGAAGGGCTGCAGAAAACCATAACATAAGTACGAGATACCTGGACTTAACACACCAGAACGCTAAGCCCAAACATGTGACAAAGAAAACAGGGGTGAACTACAGCCTGATAATTACATGTGATCACCCATGGCAGGGGACAAAGCAGCCCTGCCATGAAACATTTCATCTCAGCTCCTCCTGCTGCTCCCTCCTTCTCTGTCCTCAGCTGTGTCAGTCAGCCAGTGTGCCCCACACTTGCTGTCTTAAGAGTGCATCAGAGGCTCTGGGGTGGGTGCTCTTTGAAATGGCTTAATTTAAACTGACATATGAAGTGTCACCTCCAAATTAAGCCAGGCTGAAGAAAACCCGTCGGGATCTTTCTGTCCCTTCTCTCTTTCTCTCTTCCTTCCCCTCCCACATTACTTTAAAGACAGCTTGCACATCATTCACCATTCTGGCCACCAAGAGAAAACAGCTCCTACCTGAACGGTGTCTTCAGGTGCAGACTCTAAGGGCAGGGAGGATATGCACTCATTTCCCCAGTACTCCAAGAATAACAGCCCAGACTGAAGTCCCTCCACAAGTCAGATCTCCTGTGTCAGACACAAACCCAAATTATTCTGGCATATAAACACAGATCTGTGCTGAAAGAATGGCCATTGGGCAATTAAAATCTGTTTTGCTCCTTTGTTCTCCAGGCAGGCTGTCTGATTGACTGGACCCTTTTACTTGGGAAAACAAATATTAGGCCCAATCTTCAGCTGGCAGAAAGTCACATGGTGCCATCAATTCCTCTGTTACCCTGACTGAAATGTTGACCTATGGTTTGCAACTACATTGAAGCTCTTACTTCCTACCTGCACCTCCCATACTTTCAAATGGCACAATAACTCCACTCACTAATTTTTACAGACCAGGGACAGATTTTCTCAGACCTCACTGCATCAGGCTCACAGCGGTCACCCTGACCAGCACCTGGGCTGCCTGGAAAGCTTACTCTCATATGGACTTTATTGCATTGGGTTTGGGAGCTTTTGCTGTGATTTGCAAATAATCAGAGAGTTAAGACACAACTCATAGCTACTGTGTTGAAATGTTCCATTCGTTACTACAAAACAGGATCCTGCCTAGAGAAGCAGAGACTGAAAGTTAAAGTAGAGGAGACAAGTGTAAAGGACTGATGGCAATAACTGTCCTGCTCTCAGAGAGCAAGGGGAGCAAACTATTTAAATACTTTCAGCACCTGGACTGTCCCAGCTAAAATTCCATCCTTTAACTCACCAAAGAATTACACACCATTCCTTACTCTGCACAGACAAGAATCTGCTTTTGCATTCAGTGAATGGTGGTTGGGGTTTCGGTTTAAAAAACAAAAACATGTATTTACTGAAAATCACATGTGACTCTTGTGATGAGCAAAGCCATTTAAAACAGTCCAGACCCTGGGGGAACCAGCCAGGACACAGAGGGTGTTGTGTGGGCCCCTCTTCGGCACACACATACTGATCTTCAGTACGTGTGTGTTGTCAAAAAAAGCCAGAGACTGATGAAGACTGGTAGGATAATCAGAATAAGGCACATTCCTCTCGGGGACACCAGAGTAGCCAGCTTTTTTTAGCTTAACCAAACAGAGGCTGAGAAGGGTCATCACTGCAATCCAGAAATAACTCAAAGGCAAACATCAAGGAAGAAAAATAGCTAGTCAAGATCAGTGACTAGAAATAACCAAAGAAGAATAAAAAGGCCATGAGCAAATTTGAACTGGAAATTATAATGTTTTTATGACCAGAAGGATGAGGCAGAAGCTACTTTTCAATAGAAATAATGGGGGAAAGAAATGTTTAACCATCTTCAGATATTTATAAAGCAGACTCTAGGACATGATACTTGCTATCAGTAGAACTGAATCTGGCACCCTTGAGCTTCCTCACTCCAGTGTGTGCATGAATTGCCAATTGGGATTTTCCTGTAGCATATCTACAGGGAGGCATCAGGAAACTCTGTAAATGCTGTTGGAGTAACTACCCAAAATCATTCTCCTGCAGTGAAACAAACTGTTAGAGAGGAAAAGGTGAAGGATTATATGCTGGATTGTATGATGGTTTACGCAGACATTCTCATTAAGGAAATGGTAATCTCTGCCTGCAGAGCTCTTCTCCTCTGAAAGCCTGGCAGTGCCACTCAATGACTATTTATCATGATCAAAACACTAGTGAACTCATCCTTGTCTCCTTGCAGGCATGGAGATTGTGATGATCTCCTTACTTGCTTCATGAGGTAGAAATATAAAAGGAAAATGAGAGAAGGAAATCAAGAAAATGGCTAAAACATATGTGGGGAGAGACGCAGCTGAAAGGAACCCACTGTTCAAAGCATGCTGGTCAGCAATGGAATGGATCCTCTGAAGGCATCTGTAGCTCATTCCTACTACTACCACCCCAATCAATGAATTAGTTTCCAGGCACTCTCTGAGGGATCATAGCACCATTCTGCATGGACAAGGAGGATACCTGCCCCTGTCCTAGACCACTCACAACTCCTGTTACTGGCAGCACACCAGTAAAGGAGGTGAAAGGACAGAGAACTGAAGCAATGGAGAGCACAGAAACTAAGCCTCAGTTCCCATCTGCCCGATGCCAGGTAAGCCAACGCATCTGCTTCCCAGCAGAGAGGGGGTTCAAGGAAGTATCAAAGGAAAACCCACACAGCAGTTACTTCACATTTGGTGAGTTTTTCAGAGGCACAGTGATGTGACCAGAGAATCAGCAAGTGGATCTCTCGGGACTGACAGGGCAACAGTAAACATCTTGATCCGGTTGTAGGTGAGACTGCTTAGGGGATGCTGCCTGGAGAAGAGCCCTAAAGACCGAATCCTCACTTGAGGGAGGCAGTTTTCACAGGGCAGAAGCCAAAAGCCTGTCCAAAAATATGATCAACATCTATTTTAATTTAGTCACGGGGCAAACTCAATTAACATGGCTGGTACAGGAGAAAGTTGTGCAAAATAACTTACTGGATTTCTTTCTTCTTTCCCACAGGAAAAAAAGATTGTCAGTCCCATCAGAATGCCTTTGATCTCAACACTGATCTAAGCAACAAAACAAGAAGAAATCAAAGAAAAAAAAAGAAAAAAAGCTCTCCGGAAGAGAGCATCCATCTTCTTGCCACACACTGCTTGGCCTCTGCCTCCCCAGACACGAGCAGGTGACTCCTGAGAGCTGGCAAGGTACAATGCAGAGAATGGCCCCACACACCCCAGTGTGCCTCTGGCACTTTTGGAAGGCTCTACCAGATCCTCCATTCTGCTCTGGTTTTGCTAGATATGTTAATAAGTGATCAAGGTTTATTGTGCTGTAGTTAGATTTTACAGTCACACATAGTGCTCCTCTTAACAGCATTCTCCCTCTTTAAATTCCCAGAAGTAGGGAAGCACAGTCCATGCAGTTTAAGGATCTTCTGTATTTTGAATTTTGAAGCCATCATCATTGCTAGATTAACTGAACTGGCTGGGACTATCTACAAAACCACAGTTATCAGCCCTCCACAGGCTTGCAGAAGGTCAGGGCTGCCAGGCAGAGAAACCTAAAATTCAAGAAAAGCTGTCTGTGTATTAGATCTTAATTTAGGCATGGTTTGGGAATTTCAGCACTTCCTGAAGGTTAGGCATGCAAGTCCTCTCCCTGAAGTAACAGGAGCTATTAATGAGCTCAGAAGTTAAACACACATTAGGCATCTCCCGACTTGTGGCCAGGACCATAACGTCCGTGGAGCAGAGTGATACTGCCTTGTGCAAGCCCTTTCTTTACATGATGATCTTATCTGCTTGGGAATCTCAGAACCAATGTATAAAAATTATTCAGTTTAAATTACATCAGTTGACATTAGATTAGCCTTATTTTGACTTTTCCAGGGAAAACCTGAAAGCATCCACAGACGCACATTGCCTCTTCTGATGTCAGCAAAAATGTTGCTATTGATTTCAGGAAAACTGGGATTTCATTGCAACATTTAGTACTCTGAGTGTCACTAAGTAAAAATGGGACTGTCCCAGATTTCCCTACAGTTGTTAAACAAGAGAGCTATCAGTTCTAAAGACAAAAGCAGAACTGTAAACAGTGCTACTTGCAGTGATGATGATAACTGGAGGGAAAAAAAGGAGAATTAATATTTCTCTGTGGCACTGGATGTTCCTAGTAAATGCTAGAAATTGCAACAGTGTTCAGTGAGAGACACAGTTTATTCTTCATGGAACTTTTTCTCACAATCTCAATTTTTTACCTCTACAGCCTTTAATTTACAAAATTTCTATCTGGGTTTGCACTGGCCCTCTGCAGTCTGGAAGCTGTTCAGGTGGTCACAGTGCAGCAGAGAGCCTGAGCACTAACCCTGAGACCTGGGAAAGGTCCTCGGTCTGTCAAAACCTGCTGCTTCAGAGAGCCCAGCAAAGCTCCTCCACTGCAGGGCTGCCGTACCTGGCTGGTGCAGGAGCAAGCATCAAGTCCAAGAAACAGGCAAAGAGTTTGTGATCCTTTTGGCAAGAACACTCCTGCTGAGTGGAATGGAAAGTTCATCTATATTCACTCCCAGTGAGGGGCTGCACAGCCACCCCTCCTGCTGTGCATCACACACCTGGGATCAGACCATAGGCAAGGGACAAACTGTATCGTTAAGTCACAGAAACTCAATCAACCTGTCCAGTTTTGGGTCGCAGGAGAACATTGAATTCAAAGAGTTTCCTCGGCCTTCCTGAAGCTCTGTTTATGATTGATTAATCTAGACATAGAGCAATGATAATAACTTGATAAATCTTGGTGTGCAGGAGGTCATTTTTAAAGCATCATTATGTGCATTAGAAAGCTTTAACACTCACGACACTATAATTATAATCAAGCGTCATCTGACGTTATGTAGCATTGGGGAAGAATGTGGTGGGGGATAGTTTGCTTTAATTCCCAATCTAATTAAAATTCTCTTTTGTTCCAGCAGCCAAAGCCATCTTCTATTTTAAAAGCATAGCAATGCCTACCTGAAATTATGAAATAAGTCATTTAATTTAAAAGTAACTGCTACATACAAGAAAGTCCTGCACCACCTGGATGTCCTGGTGGAAAAACATGAATGACACATCTTTATCAGAGAGGTGGCCAATTATGGCTCCCTATAGCCCAGTACTGCTGTAAAATAAAAATTTATAAAGATTGAAAGCTCACAGCTTTCCAGAGCAAAACCACAGCTGTCTTTCATATCTCACAAAACCTACTGTGTGCAGCACAGACTTGAAAGTAAATTTTTGGGGTGAGGCTAGGGGAGGATGCCTGGTTCTCTGCACAGTTGCCAGGTTCAGTTACAAAGCCATTACCCTCAGTGTGAGAATTACAAGGCGAAACACCACATCTTGAATAATTCAGGAAGTCAGCTTGAAGGACAGTAGCAATTCCTTCTCACTTTAAATCCTGTCTCCCTCTTCCCCACACTGATCTCCCAGGACTCCACTAAACATAAAGCAGCAGGCAATAAACAAACCAGCAATTACCACAGACAGATGCATAAAGCCCCCCCTCCCTTCTCCCCCTTGTGCTCATCAGAAAGGACTCTCCCATGTCTCTTCTTTCTGCTGACTTGGGAGTGAGAAAGGGAAAGCAAAAGATTATTGATCTCATCTCCAAATTCAAAAGTGCAGAGCATCCCCAGGCTCCAAGAGAGGAAATCCCTGCTAAGGTCTTGTCAATCGTGTCCTCTGCCTGGCAGTACTTCTCACAGAGGACAGAACTTTCAAGGTGCCCAATATCAAAGCTACAGGGTGAAGTCACAAAGTCTGGGTTTATAAATCCCAGTTTAACATATGCCCACTGCGATTTATGAACATGGTACATTAATGGCTGGGCTCAGCATCACTAAATCAGTCCCTCCTGCTACAAGTAAGTTGGATGAATAAGATCATTTCACTTAGGGTGATTTATATTGCAGATAAATCAACATTCATCTTTGAGTGATTTGTTAACACATTGCAAGATCTTCTAATCACTTTCTGGTTTTTCATCAATCAAAATTTTTGGGAATTACATCACTAAATCCCAGACTAGAGGGACCAGAGCCATGAATCAAGTCTTGGAGGCAGAACTAAGCAGGCTTACAGTGTGGAGTGATGGTTTGGTTAGGCTGGGCAAATGGGCTCAGCACCCTGCTCTGGGACTCCCTGCACAAACTAGAATCCAAACTCCGCATGAGATCCACTCTCCTGTCTTGTTCCACGATTCCTCAGTCCCACGCTTCTATGCACAAAAGTGCAATGAGAGCATGTCCCCCTCAGGGCTGGATCATGAGGAAAAGTACCTTCAGAAGAGCACAGGGTGTTAAACACTACTCACACCTACACTGCAAGGCAGTCAGGGATCCTGGCCACCACAGAGAGCCACAAGAAGCAGCTGAGGTCTCCTCCAAGGTGACACTTGTTTCAATTCTATTCTACTCTATTCTAAAGAGCTCCTAGAAAGACAATCAGAAAACTATTCAGCCTTTGATGCATTGGTACAATTTTGGAGGACTGGGCAGCAGAGGGGCTGAAGAGAGCCAGCACACAGGTACACACCACAGCTGCTCCAGCATCTTCACTGGACCATTCCCATAGCTCCAGAATGGGAACCTCGAGGGCAGGGAAACACCAAGGACAACTTTCCTCCTGCGTCTCAGGATGAACGACTTCAGGTCCTGGCTCCACCCTGGTCAGCCTGTTCCCCATGTCATTTTCCACACCTGTTTACTCAACTGTGAATGGGAAATTAGGAAAGTGGCCTCATTTAAGAAGCACTTTGAGATAAGCTGATGACAAATGCTCTAGAGGAGTGATTTGCTCTTCAGGCATGACTTCTGATCTCAGTGGTTGTTCAGTCTTCCAGGATCTACAGATGGCTTAAGACTCAGACCTAAAGCACTTCGGCTGTCTCTGTATTACATCTCACAAACTTGATAAATTCTCTATTTCCTCCTCACATAAACCAAGAGGTTTGATTTCTTGAGCAAAGCTCATAACTTCTCCATCACAAAAGCATTCCAAGTTAGTCAGAATCCAAAATACGAGAGCCAGGTGTTCCTCACTAGGTTTCCATCTACCAAAAAAAAAAAAAAAAAATCCTTTCTGAACAGTTAGGCCTTGGCAGCTACTGCTTTTCACAGGAAAAACTCCTGTCCTGTTTGACTGAACATTCTGTTTCAGCTTTCCTGTGGGAGTGAGCTTCTGAGAAAGCAATACTGGAGTAATCTGCAGTTCAGCAGACATGGAGTTGATTAGCATTGTCCATGAATCACTGTCTCACCTGTGCATCCATTTATTTCAGCAGCATTTGAATTGATCTAAAGGAGATACTTTCTGAAATGCTGTTACACTGATGCAAATAGTTCTTATAAGATTCCTATACACAGCAACACATTCAGTGATGTTCAGGAAGCCACTTGCAAAGTCCTGTCTGTACTAGATGGACAAGCAGCACCAGAAAATTAGGCCTGACTCTGAAAGACATTTGGTTGGGTTTGTTTTCTCTTTAGCTTAAGCAAACATGGGAGAGGTTTGTGCTAACAGGAGATGTCAGAGGGAACACTCCAGAGAAGGGAATGCCCTAGCCACCACAGAGCAGGCAACAACAGGCCTTTCCCAGGGCTGGACACAGCTGCATCCTGAAGCCGAGCACGATGCATCCCTCCGTGCCAGATAGACCCAGAGCTCATGGCACATCCCGGGCAGTGACAAGGGCACAACCACCCCCTCTGCTGCCCTCACAAAAGCATCCCTGTTCTCTTCCTCACCCTGCCCAGACTGGGAGAAATACAACTGCCACTCAACAGTGCTCTGACTGTTGTACAATTTATGTAAACACATAAATACACATTTATATATACATATATGTGTACATTGTGTTCATGCATCTATGAGTATATATACATACACACACATAGAGAGAGAGAGACATTCTGGATGTAACAGTATGAACTGAAAGAACTCACAGAGACTTCTCCAAATCCAGAGTGTCTGGTTGTTCCTTCTCTTACTCCCAAAGCCTCAGCCTCTGTAGTCTGGAATGATCCCCTTCAATTCCGTAATTATTTTAACAATTTGGCAATCTAGCTGGATTTTGCCACTTTCAGAATGGTTTTACGATCCAGAGATGCTTGCCGAGGATAAAGCAGAACTAGAGTGCCATTTTAAATACAGTTGATTAGGTAACTTGTGCTTTTTAAGTGGACTGCATGACTATCAGCACGTGAAACATCTCAGTACTGATGAACTCTGGTGAGACTTGTGCCTTGCATTAACTGCACGAGCTGCAAGCCCAGAACCAGTGTGCTTTGGCTCCTGGCTATAGGGCAGATTCAAAACCTTACCAAATTCTACCACAAAGTTATAGCACCTTATTTGTGTAGTCTCTCTCCCATACTGGGGACTTGAGATCTACCCTTCAAATATTTACACACACACTTCACACACCAGACTAGACACTGTGGAAGCAGAGCTGCGGATATGCATAATACACCTTTTTTTCCCTGTGATATTGTTATGAAGTAGGAGGTGAGATTATTCACATATTAGGCCTTCAGTCTCCAGGGAACTGTCTGTGATTTCTAAATTTATACTTCCAGGGTTGTCACAGAAAACACTGCAAGAGATTTTGATCTTGAATACTGATGCAAATTAAAAAAAAATCTGGCATTTCCACCTCATCCACAAGGCTCAGGAAAACACAGGCTCTCAGATCTTTGCTTTCCTCTTTCTTAAAACAAAAGGACAGAGTAAAGCAGCAGGAGGCCATCACACAAATGGCAATCATAAATTGATCAGGCTATCAAACAACTGCCATCAAGAAGCAGAAAATAGATTAATGAGCATTCATTATTGACTGGTCAAGTAACCTGGCAACACTTCACTTCAAAAGCTGACAACAGCAGGACTCTCTAATCACTTCCAAGCAGGACAGGACCTTTCCTATGCTGCTGGGCAGCAGAGCTCTGGCCTTTTGCTCTTCAGCATGTGAGGGAGATTAAACAGGACTTAGACACAATACTGGCTGCTTAGCAGAATATCCCAAAATTTGAATTCCCCATCACATAAGCATGAAGGCAAATGTGTAAATCTAGATTAAGAGATGCATAAGTACATATTTTCAACAACCTACCATAGGTTGCGGCCTAATACTAATAATAGAGTTTTGAAGATGAGCAATAAAGAAGTGGTAAGAAAATGTAAGGGTTCACATGGTGGACATTTATGTCCCTGCACTGTCAGTGCCACTGTGGCCAATGGAACTGTTCACATAAGGAAAAGGTCTGTAGGCTGGGCAGACTCTGAGGCTATTCCTGCTTTCCAGTGCAGTGCCCAGGTCCCTTGTCTGAGCCCAGGCTCTGAAATACCCTAATTTTACATATAGCCCAGTATATAGCATACATGCAGATTACCCTTTTGTATCTGCCCGGTTCAGATAGGATGCAAACACACTCCAGGTCATCAACCCACATGCTCATGGCTCACTCCTGGTCAAAACAACCTAACTCCAAGGACCTTCCAGCCACAGAGCAGAGGATATATATTCTATCAAGTTTCTGAAGAAGTTCAAGAACATTTTACAAAGGGCAATGAAAGGGGTGGAAACACCTTATGTCAGCAGTTGGCTCAAGACATATGGAGTAGATGGATTGAATGCTGCCAGCACTGGGATTGTGATGCTCTCGTGCAGCAGATGAACTGCAGCCTTGCATACAATGGGTACTGGTGGTTGTGTTAAGAATATTCTACAACAACAACAAATGAAAAGTGGGTGGCTTTTTGATTTGCTTGAGGGACTGCTTCAATCAGGTAAAAATAAACAAAGACTCCTCTTCTATGCACAGTGACAGACTTGCCTGACTCCACCACAAGTGTTATGTGTCCAACTCCTTAGGTACAAAACAGGGGGAAAAAGAGTGTGAAAAGATTAGTATGGTCCTACAAAAGGCTCTCTGTCCTCTCCCCAGTGCTGCTGCCCCTCTCCTGACGGAACACAGCAGAAGCAGTTGGCACTAATATTTACAGAAATTTATAGAAACCCTGCTTTGCCTTCATGAGGATCCAATTCTTCTCCCCTGCCCCGTGCTTCCTTGTTTCATGATTCAGCAAGACCTGTGAGGGACAACAGCACTAGGGGTGCATGTTCCACACAGTAAGAAGTTCCCTCCGCTTCCATTTCTCAGGCCACTTTTGTCTCGGTGAGACGTCCCATGAGCTGTCCTCCAGTCCCAATGTCAAATGATTATAAAGGGATGCAGGGCACTTCTGCCCATTTGAACCATTTAAAGATTGACCTTGTGGGTCACATTTGCTCAGTAATTTTACAGAGGTGATCTGAGATATGGGTCGATATTTAATGTCTCTTAATATTAAAGAGATTGATTGTAGCAGGGGGAAATTAACAGTGCAGAACATGCAATTGTGATCCAACAGCAGCAAGTGCCTATTCCAGAAGAGGTGAGATGCTGCTGCACAGAAGGAACCAGCATTTAGCTGTGTCCTCAATAACTGAGGAGTTCGCTGCCTTTGTCAGCCAACTTTAAAATAAACCTTATCATCAGTATTGCTGTGGGGCCTGCAAGACCCATCTTCCAAGGCCAGGACTGAGGACCAAATGAGGACAAGCAGCCTTCCCCAGAGAGCATGAAGGAACATGTGGGTACAGCTAAGGATGCATACAGAAATAACAGGATTTGGGTCAAATATGGGAACAGTGCTGCCCACTGTCAAAAGAAGCTAAAGAATACTCTTTAATAAATGCTGCTGTGGAAGACAGTTTTGAGGCAGGATAAGAAGGAAGAAAACAAAGTTCTGCTGGGGATCTTGGAAGAATAACTTCCCCCATGAGAGTCAAAGTCCAATGGTCAGCAGTCAAAGACCCCGCAACAGACTAAACAGTCTTTATGGTTAGTTCAAGTGAGATAATGGGAATGAAGTGGCTCCTCACTCCTTCCCAGCTGCCACTGCCTTCCAGAGTGGATGAGCTACTGCCTAGTGTTGGGCAGGGTGGCTGGAAGCAGGTTCAGGAGAGTGCACAGGTAAGAATCAGGGAAGGGAAAATGAGCGGTTTGTGCCTGACAGGAGGGAGAAGGTTAAGGACAGAGGAGAGATCTTCAGAGGGGAGGAAATGCAGCCATCAGTCTGGAGAGGTGATGTCTGCAGTACCAAGAGAAGTGAGGTAAAATGAGATTCGACAACTTTCACTGCTCCCTGGGAAGGATGATACAGGGAGCTGAGAGAGAAGATAGAGGGGACCTGGATGGGAGAACTTTACTTGTACTGCACCTTAAAAAAAACCCAAACCAACAAACCAAAGCAGCAGCAGCATCTCCATATACTCTAGATGCACTTGAGACAAACATCAAATTTAAAGAAGTCTGAAGATAATCCAACCAGAGATCACAATTTAGTCTAAGCCAATATCAATGATTCAGGTAACTCCAACTCTATCTTCACTGAGATAAAACACCATTATTAGCAAAGAAAATTAAAACCATTTACTTTGAGGTCTGTGAGATCAGAGCATGTGAGGAAATTGAGCTCTGCTATCTCCTTTTAATACCATGTATTTTCCTCAACTAATAAATCTTCATGCCGCAAATCACTGTTTTTTGTAAAGGGGGCAAACATTCTCTCTTCATCAGTTCAATACTTCCTCCCTGCATCTTTCTTACCAGCAGCATGTTTTTCCCTAAACTTTTGAAAGCAGAGGTAAAAATACCACTACCAAAAAAAACCCCAACCAAACAAGCTTAAACAGAAAATCCCAGCTGCCACAATGAATCACTCCCAAAGGAAATGTTCTGCAAAGCTGATATTTCACAGTGTTATGAAGTTCTATCTGGGACCAATTTGAAAATAATTTTTGACCAAAGATCCAAAAAATGCCCCAGGATAACCTTTAGCCCAAATTATCATTGGAGGTCCCAATGGCTTTCACACATACAGTAACCTCTTTCCCTCCCACCACCCTTCTGCTTCTGGCTTCAGATTTCCACAGAGAAGAAATTTAAAAACCCAATGCCCACAAGCCATTTTATTTATTAATGGGCAAAATTCTCTCAGTTCCTTCACTGCTTTTCCCAAAGCTACTAGACAATGTTCAGACACTCTTCTGCTTGTGTTACCTATGTACAGCTAAATTACATTTAATTCAATTATGAGTGAAAGCCACAGGAAGCCAATATGACAACTCCACTAGATAATCTTCAACTTCTCTCCCACAATTTCATCCATAAGGTCCTTTTCTCGTTTTACTTCAGGATTCCTGGCTGCCTCAAAATCTGATTTGTTTATTTTAAGACAAAAGCAATAATGTGTCTTTTTAGTCATGGCAGAGATTTTTAATGTAAGTAGAGATAAATGAAGTTTTGAGACACTATCTTTCTCAAATAGTCAAACAATTCCTTTTTATACTGTTAAATTAGAAAAAGTAAATGGTTAATTTTCAGCACCAGGAGGGACATTCATCTTGCTGAGTGCTTCTAACAGAGATGCATGCACAAAAATCACTGTGCATTGCACAAAATATAAATAACGAAAATAAAATAAAGCTATATAATTATATGGCATTTTAATGAGATTTTATAATTATATTGCATTTTAATGGGATTTGGACAATTAACTCCCTTCAGCTCTTTGCAAATCTCTGCCTTAGGCAATGACCTTGTGCCAATGTCCACCCCAAACTAATGTGTAAAACAAATTCCAGGGTGACTTACATCTCTGCTGAGGTACAGTCACCTCCAGAATGAAAGCAGCCGCTGTGGCCAGAACACACAGCAGGAGTGCTCTGTTTAGCCATAACCCAGTGGGGGATTTCACCACACGAGATGTAACACTGAGAGCCTGGGACAAGGAGTGGCATCCCATCCGTTTTCCTCTGCTCCACAGGCCGGCAAGGCTGACTGACAGGGAGGAGCATCATTTCATCAGACACTAATGCCATGACTTCAGTGAATATGGAGGGAAATGTTGTCTCTGGAATCTCCCTGGTGAATATTAACCTGTGCCAACCTGTCTCTCTTTTAATAGCTGGGAAGGAAGGACAAGTTCACAGATGCAAACTTATAGGTCAGGAAATCTAAGTTCTCCCTGGGAACTACATTTCTAAATAAAATCCATCCTTTCAGTGCAGTGCTATTTGTAAGAGCTGCAAGTTTTATACTGCTCATTCCCCATTTAGTTTAGCCTTTCTCTAATATTCATTATCTCACTCTCGACTTCTCGCTGTCTGCATATCCATTGTCACCTCTCATTTAGGAGTGACTCATTCTTAAAAGGATTTAGTCAGCTGTGAACAGCCTAGCTGAGTACTGTGCATGGCATAGCCAGGGCAAGAGAAACTCTAGAAATGTCTGGACAGATCTATTCAGATAACCTCCTCTGCAGACAGAGTAAGTAGGCAGCCCAAAATAACCCGCCTTGAGTCTTTGGGAATTTTACTCCAGAATTTAGGGTCAAATTATTGCTGCTGTCATGCAGACTTTAGATGGGTAAAGGTAAAGGAGCCTTCTCCTCCACTCCATCTCTGCCCACCACACCCTTCCAAAGCAGCAGCTATTTATCTCACTGTCCCCTACATGCAAGAAGCGAATCAGAACATTTCACCGTCTGTCCAGCAGATGGTTCAGATCTGTTCAAGAGCACAGATTTGACCCACTATCCCATTCTTCTACATGCCATAAAAGCCTTCCCTGAGGAGGTGACCACCTTTGCCCCTTGTTGGGAGCTGTTGAGGCAGGGCTGCCTTCTAGTGGGACTCATCTGAACACACGGCTCTGTTAGATCTTATCCCCAGTTCACAGCACCTTCTCTCCTGATGAACTGGCTGGGTTGGTGGCTCACAGGTCTGCAGAGGAACTGGGTGGGTGGCTTGCAGGTCCACTCAGGAAGCTGCTTATGAAACAGGAGGTCAGGAGAAGTGAGCAGCTGCTCCTGGGGCTTGAGGGAAGGGTACCCTGTGCAACCCTTACATCTGTGGGAAATGACAAGGCAGCCTCAGAGTCCGAGATAGCTGGGTACTGTACTGCACTTACTCAGGAAAGAAAAAGTAAGCCCTGTATTAAATGAGAATTTACTTTCATGTTTAAGAATGTGGCTGAAGATCACAGAGGTGTCCAAAATGCTGTGCTAGCAAAATGCATCCAGCTTCCCTTTCAAATGAGCCTAATAAACTGGGAAAACCCTGTCAGTCTGAATACACTGTAAGTTAGTGAGGCGCACATTTAGTCCCTGACAAGGCTGATTTCCATGGTGCAGTCACGTGCAGTTTAACCAAAGAGGATGACAAGTTACCACAACACCTCACCTCTCTGGCAAAAGTGTCCCTGCTTTGTCTGCTCCTGCTTTTGGGGTTTTGTTCAAAAGGACAAGGTAAGTCCAGCCCTTTTCTTCATCACCCACACCCCCTGAGCCTGCATGGGCTGGCCATGCACATAACTCAGCTCTGTCACAATAAAATAGCTTTCTGCAGCCATGGCCATTACAAGGTCAGCTCTCCCTGGGACTCTTCTGCCAATTGCTGAGACAGAAAAGTCAAATCTGCCTTTTGAATTCCAATCTGCAAAACAAAGCCATCCCAGAAAAAAAAACCTGAAAAGAGATAAAGGACTGAAAACAACAAATATTCACCCTGTTCTTCTGCCCTTCTTACCAGAAAAAGACAAAACTCAGAACTGGTTTTGATCAAGGCCCTGTTGCTGAAAGTGGTACATTTGAGGGAAGGAAAAGGCAGGCAGATAAATGGTTCTAATTTTGGCATATCCTGCTTACAAATGTACCACACAGTAAATCATCCCAAACCAAAGCAGACGCAGAACTGGTATCACGAGAGCAATGCTGAATCCAGAGCCTAGTTTCAGTACCTGCAACAGAACAAAACATGGCACACAGATGTCCATGCCAGAACCTTACTTGGGTCGTGCTCATGTTCCTTTTACCTTCCCCCTGCTTATGCTTCCTGGTAAATTATATTCCTTGCCAAAAAACCCCAGCCTGCTGAAACCAGAAAATTGCAATGTTTGCTGAAACCAGATTGTAAGACAATCAGAGAGTAAATGTTGCATCTGCAAAGATGAGCATTTCCCTGCAGAAGTAATTCCAGAAGCCATTTTCATCCAGTTAACAGGGTGAAACAGACTGTTGCTAGGCCAAAGGACTCTGCTTAGCCAATCTATTTGGACCTTGTTTCCGCAGCTTTCAGTACAAGAAGCTGGCAACATGAGTCCTTTTTCCTGAAATCAGTAGGATCAAACAAGAAATAGCCTCTCATGGATCAAAACCACACATGATGGCAACTGTTACTATCCAGATTACACAGAACTGGACAGATACAGTCAAGCACGTTATGAAACTAAACCTGCTTTTAAGAAAAACGAGTTTTGTTGGATGCAGTCCTGTTCAGATGACAAATCCTTAAGAATTTGTCACAAGGTATAGCTCCATCACACTTTCAAAAAAAAAAATTGAGGAAAGTCACTCGACAGAAACAAGAAAAACAAACAAAAAAAGAGAATGGAGAACTTATTTCTTATTTAAGAGTTCCCCAAGAGCTGTTCAGCTTGCTCACTTGCTCCAGTCACAGCTTAGTATGTGACAGGCAAATCTTGTTGATAAACAATGGACAGAACCTAGATCAACCATTTTTGTTCTTCCTATTTAAAGTAAATTTACTTTCCACATCATAAGTGTACTGAATTTAAAAACACTGGCCAGAAAGCTCAGCAGGGAGCCCCCATTCCTGCTAGTGCTTTTCCTGCTGCAATTTGTAAAGGCCTAGGAGAGTCCCAAAAGAGATGACAAATCTCTTCTTGCTAACCTATGCATTGTAAGGAAATGTTTAACAGTCTGGGCCATATGGGGTGTCGATCATATCACAAAATATAGCAAGACCTTGCAAGAGGAGTGTTGTGACTCCTCATGGTGGTTGCCTCATCCCAGCATTAAGAAACAGAAATTCATTTACACTGATCTCTTGCAAAGTTCGAATATTTATTTGAATATCTCCTTTGCACCAAGCAATCCTGTTGCATCTGGAACCCTTCCCACATCTTGCAACAGTGAACAAACAGCCCTAAGCAGCAGGGATTTTTGCCCGTAGAGAAACTCTTCACCCAACTTTTACACCCCTCCACCCTGTAATGATACAGAAAGAGTCTGAAAAATAAGCCTTGTAATTAGCAACTCATTCAAATTAGATTCACATTGTTTCTCCTTCAGCTCAACTATGCCTGCAATGCTCTCTTTAGGTCTGGTTAACCACTGTTTGTCAGTCGGGTCCAGCACTCAGATGAAATCCCAGCAGCCTCTCCCCCGGTGGCGTCACCGGCCTGGATGCTCCACTTCCCCTGGGCGCTGCTGGGGGAGCCAAGGCAGGAGCACGCAGCAAGCTGCTCTCCCGGGAGACGAAAACACCCAAGGTGCTTCTCATTAGAGCTTGCTGAAACTCACACCCTTCTCTTGCCTTCCAGCCTTCCTCCCTGAAAGCATCTGGAATACAAAACATATGAAAAGCACATGGGGAGACAGGAGGAGGGAGGGGAGTGGAAGTTAACATTGCTATAGTGAAAATTTTTCAAAGCTTCTTCTCCTTTCTGTTCCTAGATACAAATAATAGGAGTAAGGAGATCGATTTTCTCGCTTTTTGTTGTCCCCTCCTTTTTATTTTCTACCTTCCCAAGCCTCTCTAACTTTGGCAAAGTTACAGAGTGACAAAATTACACTGCTGCCTTCTTCTCAGTTTCACTTTGGAAATTTTACACAGAATGGGTTTCTTTGGTTTTTGGGGTTTTTTTCCCCACGGAGCGTGGAAAGGAAACTGCAAAAGAAAATATCCCTAAAATGATCCTAAGCTTTATTCATGCAATTGTATTAGGAGTTCAGAAGTGCTGGGGGTGGTGGAAAGGAGCATTCAAGAAAACCCAAAGTAAGGGAAAAAAAAGTCAAACACAAAAGAAATGCTTTCTTTCAAATAAGTTTTGATTGCTTTCCACCTCTCTATCAAGGAATAGGAAAGTATTTTATTTCAATTATGCATAATTTTCTATGAAAACATTTGGGGGGGGGTAATAAAAAGTAATTTTCATTCTGCTTTTTTAAAGCACAGCTGCTTGACATGCCTCATGAAAGGTGCCTGGTGTGCTATTGCCATGGCTGTCTACTGTGGTATATGTTGAATGTCTATCCAGTGCACTCCTATCTAGAGAGTGCCTCCACTTTTCCTGTATCTTGTGAAAATCATGGGACTAAGGAACTGCAAACATCCCAGTCCTTCTCGGGCATACAGATCTGATCATTGAGATCACCACATACAGTGAAAATATTGCAAGTGCATTAACAGTCTTCCCCCAAGTCCCTGAATCCCAGTTAAATAACCAGGAAGTTCTGCTCTAGACTGCTGTGCACACAGGTCGTATCAGACTTTGCAACCAAGTCAAGATTTTCAAACAATCCAGGGAGCCATTATGGAAGCCAAAAAGCAGCTTGAACTTTTAGATCAAAAAGTCCTGTTCTACACAGGAAAAATTTTATTACAAACATACTCACTTTCCTAAAGGAGCCCACACATGCCCTAACAGTTCACCTTGAGTTAGGAAATTCCCTTTCACCAGCACTTGAAACACACGTGTTGCTTGTTCTCATCAAAGGAAAATTCAGTGGCCAGGAAAGGAGGGGGAAATGTGTTGGTGTTAGGGGAATTTGTCAGCTGCAGAATCAGAGAGTAATTTCTAAAACCCTGAACACGTCAGCAATAAATGTGCATTCCCCAGGAGGTGCAGGTCCTGCGATGGCCTCTCCATCAGCGAGGAGGCCTCAGGAGGGCAGAACCACGCCTGCTGAGGGACAACCAGGAATGGGAATTCACCTGGCAGAGTGCACAAAACACAGCAGCTAAATGAAACTTGGTATGGAGACGTCCTGGGATTCATGTCATAACCAGGGCGCACTCAGCCCCCAGCAGCGAGGGGCAGGGCAGGGCAGGGCTGGCCCCACACCTGGGTCACGTCCCAGACGCTTCCAAGCAAAAGAGCCTCGTGCAGGAAACCTCCCTCCAGCACTCACAGAGGGCAAGGTACAAAATCCAAAGCTCTGCCAAGTAAGTCCAATAGGGAGAGCTGGAAATGGAAACCAAAAGCCAGGTTTCCAATGAGCATTTGTTTGTAATGTGGAAAGCCCAAGGCAACCCTCATCCATCACTGCTCCCCCTGTTCACATACCTCACTTCTCGCCAGGTCCCTCTTTCCTGGAAGAGGATTGATTGAAGAGTGAAGACACCCCTGCTTTTCCTGCCTCTGCTATAGCACAACAGCCTCCACAAAGGCAGCAGAGGACCAAGCAGAAAGAAATGAGCTTTAGTTTGCCCCAGCACCCACTGCCAGCATCTCCTGGAGCTTCACACTCCACCACTCCATTTGGCTGATCCAAAGTACTCTCAGCCAAACCCCCCTTGGCTCTGGGAGCAGCCTACAGCTTCATCCTCAGGGAGTTTTGAACTGAAGGTCTGATCCAAGTGCTTTTCTACACAGACAAGTTCAGATCCAAATGAACACCCAAAGTCAGGCCCCTCACCCCGTGCTGGTGTGGCATCCAGGTGTGAGAGGAGCTGTTTGGGCCCAGGCTGCCTCGGCAGCTCTCCTGATGCCATGAGTGAAAATCCACAACCCTGAGGAGTTGGTCTGAGAACTTCCCTTCACCCCACTGACCAGAGGGGGGTTGCAGGAGGTCAAATGGCCAGAAAACAAGGACTTCGACAAAGGAAAATGAAAGTCAAATGAGAATAAAACATAGAAAGATGGGAAGAAGGGAGACATGGGATGCATGACTGACATTTTATAGTCTCCACCTCAGTTTGCTGTCCCCGAACCCCTTCAATATGGCAACAAACCATTTACAGCCCACTCCAAAGCTACCAAGAGCAGTGGGACTCCTCTCACCGGGTTTGCAGGGTTCAGGTTCACAAGGCAGCTCATAGATGGCTTTCCTTGACGGTGTGGGCAGGATTGCTGTCAGACCTCAGAACTTCACCCACTTACCCGCTGGAGGGCTGGGGGCAGAATTCCCCACCAGAAGCCTCATTATAAGGTTCTCCCGGGAAGGGCAGATTCTTCCCTGTGGATGCCCAGGAGCATGGACTATCCTCCTGATAACAAAGACGTGTCTTTCTGCTTGACACATCCCAGGCATTTCCCAGAAGTCCCTGTGTGGCTCAGAGCAGTTACCTTTCAAAGTAGTATCTTTTTAATTTGCTCAAGGACACTTTGTGGTGCCATTACAGTTTCTCTCCAGCAAACATGCTATTATTCAGCTTGGAAACTGAACTAATTAAACAACATGTACAATTTCTTTCAACAGCTAATCAGCACAGAGGAAGATGATCTGCCACACTCTTGGTTACTTCAATGCCACCTCCGAGAAGCTCTGAAGTCTCTGGGCTGACAAAGAGCCCTGTCCTGCCCCCTTACTCTACCTCTTATCACAACACAGAAGGATTCTGTGCAAAAGGAGAGCCTCTCAAATAGCAGATGCTGCAGCCTACAAGCCTCACAACTGACTGCCCTCCACATCGTCTTTGCTTCAGAGATGCCAAAGCTCTTAGCACTGGTAAAATTCTACTGTGTCCTCAAATCCCACTATGTCCCTTGAAAATGCCTCTTGGCAGATAATTCTTATAGTCCAGCCCCTTGTATGCAATAAGGTCTTTCTGTTGTTACTCATGGCACACTTTTTGGTTTGAATTTCCCCTTTCTTTCTCAAGATAAAATAGAGAAGGAAGGAACTGATCAGGTTTTCTAATGAGATTCTTCAGACCTTCTTCTCTATTTCTCCGTAAGCTTTAAAAGCAGGCAATAAAAATAGAAAAAATTATCAAACTGTTATTAATTTGCCACATTTTTCTGAGACTCGAAATACCAATTTCCATTTTCTCCTCATCTCGATTTCTCGTAACATCATTACTACAAACAAAGGGTTAAACTAAGTCATAGTTTAATCCATTCCCCATTATATTGCTGATATGAGCAAAAAAAATGGTCAGTCTTGGGGGGGATCAATGCTTTCTTTCCATAGCACAAACAACCTCACTCAGCAGTTTGCTAATTTATCATCATTCATTTCAAAAAGCAGCTTTATTGGAAGCGCAATACCTTTTGTTTCCCTGGAAATGCAGGGTTTGCCTTGCCTCTCCTACACAGAGTGAGAGCGGAGAAAGAGCAAATCCACCCAAAGTGATCTGACAGCTCCCCGTGTTACTGGTAATACTTCAATAAGAGCAGCTCCCTGATTGTATCACCAGAAGAAATCACTGATACAGGACACCAAGAGGCAATATTCCCTGTGGAGATGGGGAGCATCAGGTAAATCCCTTCACTGTGCTCTTAAGTGCCCAGGGCTTATCAGCAAGGCTATGAGGACTGTGTTACCTTGTCAGGAAAGAGTCTGGACCAGCAGGGGCAAAAGACAACTGAATCATCAGAACTGAGCTGAGTAATTCTTTTAACAGCATCCCAGTTAGCTGCACTACGTTAGCCACACGGGAGGTTTTCCTCTCACTCCTGGAGCTGGTGGAGAGCACACCTGTGTAGGATCTCTGCTGGGATCACACAGCTGGACCCTCACCCTATAGACAACCACCAAGACAGATGTATTTGTAGCTGCCTCCACACACCTGATGAGATGAATCCAAAAAGTTTAAAGTCCTTAAGGCTCCATCTCTCCCAGAATCCTCCCTCGAGTTTAAGAAGCAATGCTGTAGTTCAGCAAAATGTACAGCATTGGTTTGACATAAACCCTGCGTGCAGTGAGCAGGAGCAGCTTCCCTCCACCCCTCTGCCATGGCCAAACCTTGCCTGAGCCACATGGAGACCAGGGAGCAGTCCCCAGCTGTCCTCCCACCCCTTGGACGGGCTGGGAAAGCAGGAAATCTTTCTTGATCTTCTGTGAACAAGCCCTCTGTCACAAACTCATATTCCAAGGACCAGGGGGAACACTAATTAAAGGAGCAAATATGCCCTGGTTTTGAATGTGCAGGTGGCTCAGGGACACAGCCTGGATTTCCAACCAGCTGGCTCATTGTGGGGCAAACAGCTGCTTGATTTGTCAGGCTTCATTGCCTGTCCAGCCCAGCACCGCGCTGCAAATACACTGAAAGAGATTTCCACCAACACATTCGAGACTCTAACTTCTCCCTCAAGCAGCCACATAAGCCATCCCTTTAAATGGCGTCAGTGTTAATTAACCCACTTTAAGCCCCTTTATGCAGAAAAAATAATACCGTTTGCTTTCTGTGGACACAGAATTTCATCTCCCAGCTACCACTACACATTGTACAGAACAGCTCTCTTCTTTCACTTGCAGGGAGAGGGGGTTTGTGTACCCTCCACATTCAGGAAGATCCCCAGCAAACAGAGAAAGGCCTCCTACAACAGGAGAACACGTAGGTGGAACTATCAGCTCATTTCACTGAAAAGCGTGAGTACAATAGCGGAAGGAAAGGCACTTATTCAGAGTACTCTGTTAGTAAGGTTTTGGCTTGGCACTGTTCACTGAGGGCCTTTTGGGTCTGGTGTATATACATTAATTGGAAAAATGAGCAGGTAGAACATACAGCATGCACCCACAGTAAGGACTCTCTTTACTGCTATTTACACACACATGTCTATTGTCTTCACTCGAAAACCTAGTCATCTTTTTTACCCATCAAAAGACTTGACAAGCCCAGAGGATCTGCTGGAAAAAAAGTGTTTCTATTATAGCACCTTTTAAACATAAAAAGTACCTCAAAGCAAAGACTGAGCATGTGACTTACTAATTTGTTGCCAAAACTCAAACATGGATCCACATTTCACAACAGGCTTACCTGTAAAAAGAATACAAAAAAACAAAATACATGGATTCCCAAAAATTTATGTTGAGAACTTTCTCCCCTTCTACTTCTGTTTTACAATCTTAGGTTATTTTGAAACTACAGAACATTCAAAGCTTTGAGTGCTTCTATTCTCTCTGGTTAGTTGCTGGCCTCGAACCTGAATTTTCAAAAAAGCCTACCTTCATTGCAAAAAGACCAAAAAGTATAATTACAGGGAACTGTTATCCTTAGATTAAAGGGTAGCAGAGATGCAGCTCTGCCATCCCAGCCTTGAGTGTGCTCAATGAGGTAAACACCATCAGGAAGAGTACAAGGTTCAATCAGTGACCTTGGGGTAAAAGCTGGAATATCACTAACCCCAGCCACTTGAAAATCAAGAGTCAGGATTAAAAATAAATACACACAAACAGCAGTCTTTGGGTTGGGGACAGAGAAAGGTGTCTCCTCTTTGGCTCAAATTTCCACTTACTCTTCCAGGGATGGGGAGCACAGGAAATTACTTCCTTAGGGGATACTGAGAGATACCCCTGAATCCAAGAGCTGAGGCCTTAAGGAAAACCCCAAATCAGCAACATTTGTAATAAAATAACACTTCAAGAGGCAAAATTAAGACATTTCACCAGTACCCACACTCCCCTTTTCCCAGACAAAGACAAAATTCCCAGTTTCCTCAGTTTTACTTCAGAATACTCCCCAGAGAAAGATCCTTTTTGGCTTCTCTTTGCTATCATGTTGTTTTTCTCCGCTTCCCCCTCCCTTTAACCTAATTTGTTCTTTAGATGTAAATCTCAGCTTTGCTGATTTCGTAACCAGTTCACAATATTTTTACATTAATGTTTTACATTATAAAAGACTGTATGCAGAAGCCTCTACTGTTATTTCTTGTTTCTACCTAAGAGACCACAATGTTGCTTAACACGCTGCACATTTACCACTCTATAGGGCAGGTATGGTACAGCCCTGCATGTGCCATGTATCTGCATTTCTTCTCTCCACCCCCAGCTGCGGATGTCTGACTACTGGACCCCAGGCATGATTTTAATGGATGATTTTTATAGGTGTGACAGCTGGAGTAAAGTACTTAGCACTTGTGAAAATCAGTTCTCTTGGCTCCAAAGCCAACCTGGGCATTCAAAAATCATTACTCAGATCCTAAAAAATAATGAGACTGGCTTAGCAATAAAGATGGGCTTAGATATTAAAGGTTTTATTTGCCTTATGGTGTTTCTGCCTTTTGCATCTTCAAGCCTTCTTTTTTTTTTTTTTTTCTTTCTCAGCAATGAGAATTAAAAACTGTCTTTTAAATGAAAACAGAGAATCTTCCCATAAATCACCTGACTTCTGGAGCTAGGATTTTAGGAAAAATATACCACCTCATCAGATTGATGGTTCATACAAGTGATTAGCAGTGCATATCCCCATTAGAAGTACATTTTCTTGTACAGGTTTCTTCCAGGTAAGAAACGTATCAGAATTGTCTTCTTCCCTTGTGGATACTGTTACCCAGTCTCTCCCAGTTATCACAAAGGGGACACCAACATTCAATAAACAGGCACATCTGCATTTGGACTTACAGACCTACACAAAATGTATTTCAGAGGAAACTTCTTACATCATCAGAATTGTCACACTTATTTCATGCAGCCTGAGATATTAAAGGATATTTGTGTCCTTTGGCTGTATGAGAGAGACATCAAAGCACTATTAAATCTGCATCTGCCCAAGTTCATGACACAATGATCATCAAGTAGCCTGAAGCCTGGCTGTTCATGAGGGCTTGATCCAAAAATTTCCAAAGGTGTGAGTAAAGTCTAAGGCAAGATCTAGCTTTGTATCTTACTCATTCTGAGGGTGGGAGATAAGGAAGCAGAAATTAACTGTATGTATCCCAATCATCAGCAAGTCTAAACCAACTTCGTCCTCCAGCACTCCCATACAAAGCAGGACAAACTAACCCTAAGCTGATAAAAGCCTACTGGACATCAGAGAGGCTGATCAGTGGCACACTGGCAAGCTCCCTCTAGAATTAAAGAATGCAAATTATTCTAGAGAGAGGGGAGATTTTTACACACTTTAATATATTTCAGACTTGCCACATTCTTTAATTTCCATTGTTGAATTCTTTTCTGGGAGAAGGGGGATGGCAAGGTGACCTGTGGGTGTAAATAATCAAATATAGGCTTGGCATGAGGTAAGACTCCACGCTTTCAGGATCTCAAACTGGAGGGAAGGTCACACTTCCATCTCCTCCCTTATCCTTCAGAAGCGACACCTTTGCACTGTTAGCAGTAGCTTGGCCAAATGGCAAGATTTGGTGCTGCTACATCAGCCTGGAATGAGCACTCAACAGATTACCAACCTGAAAGCTTTCAAGAGCCATCACGGCTGTTTCCAAGTCATTCTTCCAAGTCTACCTCCTTTTCCAAGAAGTCTTCTAGTAAGTAGAGCAGTAACATACCATTACCATGATGATGCAGAGGCCCACAGGCCAGGCATCAGGACTTGGCAGCTCTTTTTTGATGCTTCACTTCCAACACTATAACCAGAGTCAGTTTTGGCTGGAGATTGTATAGCTAAGGACTAATATGTTCCTACTGAAGTTAATGGAAGTTAATTTCCCTGTCATTTTCACCTGTGTTGGATAACTTAAGGACATCCAGCTTTCAGTGCAATCAGTGATGGAGTCATACAAAGGTGGAGAAAATGGGATGTACAGGCCCTCTGAAAGAAAAATAAATGCAGGAGCAAAGATGATCACAATCCATCCTGCTTAAGATAATTCGAGAGGCCTACCTTTCTCTAACCTGGTTTGGGAAGAGATATGCACACTCACTGCCTCTCTTTCCTCCCTGCAAACTCCCCATGCTGCTCTAATAAGAGTCCCTAGTAAAACAAACTAAACACACACAGCTTTTCAAAGGAGGCATCAATGCCCTAAAATAAATAATCCTTTAAACCCTTGTGCATTGCAGCACTTGCTGGGCCTTAGGCAGGGAGAAAACAAGACAAACTGCAGCTGTGAAATATGAAGTAGGACAGGAATGAGAAAACATTCCTTTCTCCTGAGGAAGCATATGCAGAGCTGCAAGCGTTTTGATCTACCAGTTTTAACGAGGCCTTGCAAATGAACTGCCTCATACACCCAAAGTGAGGAAAGAGCTCTTGCTGAGCACATGCAGTACGGACCTGTCAGCAGAAGGTGTCCCAGCAGCACCAGGAGATGAACAGAACCAGCAGGAGGTAAACAGCAGTCCTGCTCCTCCCAGCTCCGTTGCTGTTACTGTTTTATTCTGCTTTCTTCCTTGCCTGTATTCTGCTAGGACCTTTCTTGCTTAGAAAGGAACCACGACTGTGCACAAATGCAAAGACATAAATCACATCACAAGATGTTTCTTAAGGTTTAAATATGTTTTAATCTGCAGGTATAAGGTGAGCACTCATGAAAATTCTGGTAAAGGAGAAGCTGGTGATTGGGAGCACGTAGTGTAGCTCTCATTTTCCATCCCAACATGGCCAGGTACACTCAGCTCAGGTGCTCTATTGGAAGCACTGGTTTTGCAAGGTGGGAGGAAGGCACTGCCACTGCTGTTATAATTAGTAGCTTCCAAAGCCCACCCACTGTATCTAGCTCTATGTGATGTCTGAAAAAGGGTGCAAGAACAAGGTCCAACTTCCTAGTGCCAGTTCCTGGTTAACCATGAGGCCTTGATTCCCAGCTGGGACATTGCACCAAGCGGCAGCAAATGTCACCGTGTTTAGACAGAAGGAGAGAAGGACAGTTTTCCAAAATATTTGTGTAACACTGATATCTCAGCATCTTAAAATACTTACCTAGGAACCAAGTACCTTGTTCAGCTTAGATCAAGTCAGAAATAGAACAATAATTGTAAGCAAAACTGAGCCACTGTCAGCATTCAGTGTCTCTGAGAGCCATCCCTGTCCTCTGGCCTCCCCAGCTGTCCTCCCTATAACAAGGGGAGCAGAAGACAACCAGTATCTGCTAACAAGGGAACAAATGGAATATACTGTGGCAGTAAGTTAAGTTAACTCAGCTTGAAGGAAACAATATTAGGCATTCCAAAAGCAAATAATTACACTCTCCCTAACTAAAGTTGTCACTCTAGAGAGTCTTGCACAGAAGAACCAAGACTTGCTCATTGCAGTCCCGTCATCTCTGAATATATCTCTTTTCACAATTTATTTTTAACTTCTTTGGACACAAACTTTCCCTTGCTGTTGTTTGTGTCCAAGTATAAACAGGGCCTTTTTGAAGATGGAGACTTCCAGCCTGAAATAAAGTCTTGGAAGGTTGTCTACCACTGCTGCAGTCTCTCCAAGAGCTTCTGTCCTTTGCAGAGATGTTACTTCACAAGTTTTCAAAGCACCTCAATAGATTTTCACAGATATCCCTATACCTCATGTAAGCACCACTGTGCTAACAGAACTATTTTTCCTACCCAGTCAACAATGAAAACATAAGGAACACTGCACTGACATGTGCAGACACCAACTCTTAATTTCTAACAACAGTTGCTTCTGGCCATTTCTGATTTCCCTCACTCATCAGAACCTAGTTGTTGCTGTCAGTTGTCTTCCAGTGGAGTGGCACATGTTATTGCTAGGGAAGAAACTAAAAACATATTTCAAAAGTGTTCAATCAACCCTGTCAGTATCATATCTGTCAAGAGAAGAATGAAGTAGGAACACCAGAACTTAACTTGAAAGGTTTATTGTTTCATACCATGTACTGCTATAATTATCAGAGTGTACAGGCAAGGTACAAGCAGAGCAGAATTTTTTGGCTAATCACAAAAAGAGATTGGTATCCCAGGTAATAAACATTTCTTTAAGTCCTCTCTGCTGTGCATTTACACATGCCCTGAAGATACTCTTCAGTCCCAGCTTGTGAACTGAAAGTGTTACATACAAGACTTCATAAGAAGACACTATTTAACTATTTTTCTTCATGGCACTTTCTGAAGTTTCAGTAATTCAGTGCCTTCTGATGAGTTGAAAACAAACCTATTCTGGAATTTCAATGCAGCACAATCATTCTGAAGCATTATCCACATTTAAATGGCAGTCTTTCCAATCAGGACATGCAAACCCAGTGATTATTGTACTAAGCTGAGATGTGACAGCTTCAAACACTAGTCCCTGATGTGAGACGAAACTGTCCTCATAGATGAGGGACTTTGAACTTCTCATACCTGGTTCAGTGCTTGCACTAGCTCTGCATGTGTCTGTAGGACCCCATTCATAAGCAGATGCACCTAAGTGCTGAACAACTTCCATGTGTGCAGCTGGCAAAGCAGCAGAGCAGCAGCCCCTGTAGCAGCCTGGCAAGGCTCCTCTGGTCAGTAAGGGCTCTACTTCACAGGGATTTGACCATCCTCAATCACTGAGAAACTGAAGAGTAACCAGCTATCTATAAACATGTCTTATACACTCAGGTCTCTGCCCAAGTTCTGCACTTCAGGTAAGAAGAGCCAAAGGGGACATCGTTGTCAGCTTCCCCTCATTATTATGTCAAATGCCACATCTCCCCTTTCTTCACCTCTGTTTTACACCAGCATTGCACTAAGACAGTCTCTTAAACAAGAACTCAGAAAGTAAGGAAGATGGATTCTGTGATTCTATTGCCCAGAGTGACTCCGTATCTCAGTGTTCAACTTGGTCCTCGAGATACAATTATTTTCTCCTCTATGCATGTCTCAGGGACTTCCTTCTAGATTTTATACCAAAAGCTATTGAAATACAGATTCACACAGAAACTTTATGGGGTGCAAACACATACTGTTACTCTCCTTTCTAAAATATACACATAATATTAAATCCACCTCTGCTGAATTTCACTTGATCTTGGCACAACTTACATGAATGCTGACACCAAGAAGAAGCCTACTCCTCATCGTCTTCATTTAAGGGAAAGAGGTCCAGCTTTGTATTTCCAGTGCTTCCAAAATAAGCAAAGGATAGTACTGAAGAACTCTGCTGGCTCTGCTGTACTCTCAAGCACCTGAGACAGGGATGGGAAAGAACCAGCACCTTCCACAGTATAATTAACTCTCCTTTTCCCTGGCCCTGGAGTGCTTGTCTCCTTCACCCATAACTGAAAGAAACAACAGAAAGCTCTGGAGGCAAGGGAGGGGACAAAGGCAGCTGCTGAAAGTTGTTCTCCCTGTTGGCTGTATTGCTTATTAGGTAACTGGCTATTTTTTTTCATCACAGAGTTCATCATAAATAAATTCCGCATACAGATCAAGTTGAAATGGAGCAATCAGGAGAGTCAGACTCCAGCCCCCAAAATTACCCTCTCATGGGATCACCCAATACCCTTGGGGGACCTGTTCCATGCCCATTCTGCCATAAAATGCTCTTTTACTGGGACACCACAAAAAGCCTGCCACCAGATAAGACCACAGCCTGTCACATTGTTCACTATGGCCTCACTGCCTCCCAGCACCCTGAACACCTCTGGTTTCCCCTGTACCCGCCCTGTGGGCAGTTTGGGGCTGAATCTGGCACAGCCCCAATGCTCCCAGAGCTGGTGCAGGCTTGGGGACCCAGGGCACAGCATTAGCCATGCCCCGCTTCCTTCACCTGGGAAACGGAAGGAAGCCAAGATTCTATTTCCTACAGAAGGCTGTGGACTGGATGTCAACTCAGGAACTGCCCAGCACCCCTGACAGGGATGAAGCAGGAGACGTGCAGGTTCTGAGCTCTACGTGCTCTGCCTCTTTGGAGACTGTGGGCCCAAGCAGCAGGGCAGGAGCATGTGGCTTGCTGGCTACCAGCTGAACTATCTTGACTTTTACCCGGGGCACTTGACAATGAGCAATGTAAGTACTCACAAGAATGTTTTCTAATTAGCCATGCACACCAAACGAAGAACCATATAGCTAATAAGCACAAACAGAATCATCATTAGATGAGACTTTATTAGGTACTTACAACTGAGATTGTAGCCATTTGTGCTGACAATAAGCTTAGGCAGAACTGATGCATGGTGTCCTTTAAACCTCAACTGGTTTAATTAGACTAGTTGAGGATATTTGATAACCCAACCCTTTAGCCTCTCTGAAAATAATCACATTGTATGTTCTATTTATTAATTTTGATTTATATCAAGATACTCTTCTGTTTCTCTAGGGGGCATTTACAAAAGTTAAAATGCAGAGCCAGCCAATAAATCCATCCAGTACATAATGAAATGACCTTCCAAGGAAGTAAAACCCCATCACCCTGAAAAGCCAGAGAGGCCTTTGTTGGATTTGCTGAAGGTAACTCCAGCTTGAAAGATGGCATCTCTGCCTGAGAGGTTGGAAAAAGTGGTGGCTATCATGTTTGAGTGTATTATTAAAAGTGACAGTTATCTCTGTATGCTTACAATTGGAACTTCTGATTTCATAGACAATAACAAATGCACCACTGCTGTTCTGGATGGCCTAGCATTAATAAAGCAAACCAATTTTGAATGCCCAAGGCCGGGACCTCAGGGACAGCAGATGGTGCCCAGGATACCCATTCTCACATTAGCATAAGAATGGTACGGAGTGGGTCACAGATTGCCTTTAAGCAAGCTTTCAGTTGTCCACACAGTCTCTGCTTCCAACCAAACTAGACAATAGCATTGTCTGAGATTTTTAATTTAGGTACTCGGTGCTTCATTACATAAAATGTATTTCACAAGCAAGTCAAGCAATAAAGAAATCTATCTCCTTTGTAACTACTTGCACTCCATAAGCACCTTATTCAAACTTTGCACATGCAACAAAAGGAAATGAACAGTCCTTGTTCATATGTGTTAAAACACTTTGGACAAATTACTTAACAGTTCCTAAAATTAGACTTTTTTCCCCCTGAAATTGCTTCTAATTTTGTGTGTAATTACAGCTGTAATGTCTTGTAAGTACAAATGGCATATACATTGATTTCCAACTTGACTCTCTCATTGAGAATCAGAACAAATCTCAAATAGAAAATTGGAAACTGTGCCTTGAATTCTTTAAAAGGAGTCTGAAATCCACATGCTCACCTGGATTCAAATTTAAGACTGTCCTGATCATAAAAGAGGCAAAACTTCACCCCATTCCTAATTTAAGCCTCAGAGTTAAGTAAAAAGCAGCCGAGGACTGGACTCTCCAGAGAGAAGTTCAGAACAAGACTCAGGATTTCATATGCAAACTTTCATGAGATATTTTGTCCTTTCTAGATAGCACAGGTAAGTTCCATTTTAAATAAAGTCTCACAGAATTTGTGTTTGATACCTTAACATTAATAATGCACAAAGCCTTTGTGTTTACATGTCTGTCTTCTTGGCTAAGTCAGATTTCTGAAATAATAAATAAATAATTAATTTCTGATTTCTGAAAATATGACTCTATAGTCGTCATAATTTGTGCTACTTGGACAGGGATCCTCACCTGAGTTTGTTTCCTGGCTGTTTATTAACCATCAAGAGAATGTTTTAACTCCACTCATGATATGCATCAGTCAAATCAAATCTGGAAAAACATAGAGGAAGAAGCCCATTTTTAAAAAAACAGGAAGCACATTGATTGAGAGATTCCCTACTACCGCACAAGCTCTCTGCAAGAAAGATACAGAAGGGCAGAGATACTTTCTTTTTTTTTTGCCTCCATCTGAGAACCAGGAAGAAAAAAAGGGGGTGTTATTTCCACTCCCAAACCTAAAGGATTAAAGAGGAGTTAATCCACACAGATATCGTGTGCCCGCATACCTCTTCTTTCTCACTGCACTTCCTCTAGCAAATTGCAATCATGGCTTCACCTGCTTGGATCACCCTTGAGATCCCCATGATGGGAACTTCTGAAACAAAGACTGGTGTCAAAAATCTGCAGGGTGTCCAATAGATGGTCAACCTCATTCCAAGTCAAAAGTGCAAGGCTTCAGTGGTGACAGTGCCAGGGATTCCCCGGAAGAGATCTTGGCAGGCTCAGCAAGCCTTTAGTGTCCCAAGCTGTTCTCCAAAGCGAGCCTGACGAGGAGCTAGCAAAGGCAAGTCACTCCACACCACAGGCACTCCCCAGATTCCAGACATGGTTGATGGTAAGGCAGCTGAGAATTACAGATTTACACACAACACAGACTGGCACAAGGAACAGACAAAAATCTTTTGTTGATGTTGCTGTTCTTGTTTCTCATGTAACACAGTTTTCATTCCCTAAAGCAAATGTACTAATTACCAACTGAAAATAAGTAATCTCATCATCTTACTTGAATAAATACCAGTAGTTCTGGAGCTTGACTGGAAAATTCAAGAAGCCGTATCTGGGCACTTAAAGCAAATAACTATTTCTGTATCTTGATCAGCACTTTTCCTTCTCTATGAAATACTTGAAAATTATTAATTCTCTAGAAACTCTATGGAATTAAGAAAAACTTTTGAATAAACTGGAGGATATTTTGGGTCACAAGATCACTGGACTCCATGGAATTATGAGGGTCCTTTCCCAGATGAGGCATTCAGAAGGCGGCTAAGGATTTTGTAGTTGATATGTAAAATATGAAAAAACACCAAAGGGAGGGACTAAAAGCTGGTTCCTTATGTGATCTTGAGCAGAGCTGCTTAGGGCTTATTTTTCTGAACTGTTTGGCTTCAAGAATTTCAATTTTCATTGAACTTTCTTCCAATCAGATACTTCTGGGGATGGAATTTCTAAAAATTATACCAAATGAGAACTTACAATCTTGCCCCTGGAACGTGACCCACTGAGAAGACCCTCTGCTTAATACTCAGCATTGTTTAACAGAGAGAAAATGTAAATCTAGCAGCATTTCTTGACTCTATCTTTGGGGGAAGAACTTTCCACTGTTGCAGGTGTCTCCTAAGTAGTTCCAGAAGGTGAGCAGATGCAAGGTAGTAACTCGTGTTGGATGGGAAGCGTCATCTCTTCCTGTCAGTGGTAAGACCTTTCACACTCGTCATAGAGTGAGAATGAGTGAAGGAAGGCAGACAAACACAAACATTACAGTAAAACACTACATAAAGATATTACACTGCTTTTGTAATGGATATTTATAGCCAGAGTTGGGATGTGACTATAAAATATTATTTTAAGATGATCTCTAATATCTAATTTATTCTTCTCAGATTCTGTTGGGGTGGTCTACAGAAAAAAACCCACATTGCAGCCAAAGTACTGCAGGCAAGTGCTGAATGTTCTGTAAAAACATAAACAGTTTCTTGCCTGCAAATCTGCTCTCCATCATATTTCTCATCTTTCACTCCTCAGTTCCCAAGATACTAGAATTTCCTCAGTTTCGTGGTTACCTAGAGTTTTCTCACGGAGACAAGCACTGAACATGTAATGAAGAAAACAAACAACAGTCAAAAATCCCCTAAAAACAACCCTTCAGCTTATTATTCCCTTATTCTTCCTGTGCAGGCTCAGAGCCAAAGACACTCCAGCCACCGCTGGGGAGATCAGCGGTAAACTTCGTTAGCTGTTAGCAGAGGAAAAATCTTAAACAGTTCTTCAAGGTATAATTTTTCCCCTGATAAACATTAAAGAGGGGCAAAGCCAACAGACCTCTTTATCTCTCTTCTTCATTAATTAATAATATAAGCACTAATCTGAAAATGAAAATGGACAGTTTCTTTGATCCTATGGGAAAGCCCCAGAAAACAGGCAAAGGGCTGTTGCCCCATTTGTCACATGGCTGCCACGATTTGCAGGTGGTATGGCAGAAATTAAATCCCACAGTCTGAGGAAACCTCACGTGGGCATGTGCTCTCCCAGTGCACTCTGTGCTGGACAATGGCCTGGGCAGACACCTGTCAGAAGTGCCTTTCCGACTATGAAAGAGGAGAATATTCCATTTCAGTTCCTGCAGCTATTAAGGAGTCCCAGTGAAATGGTCATTAAAGACCTGTCAGGCCAAAATGTGCTGCACTTAGGGAGCTTTTATATGATTCGACTCTAGCTGTCCATAAAGAGTGAGGATGATACATAGCATCCTTTTTACAGAGATCTCAAAGAGATGGATAAAGATTGTGTTCTATCTGGAAGATGCAAAGTGCAGGGAGGTTAAGTGAACAATCCAGTCTCTCACAGCAGGGCAATAGGAGAACTGGGGACAGAACCCAAATCAGCTGATAATAGTCCTGTGACCTCAGCATTAAATGGGGATCTTCCTGTACTTACAGCCTCTTTCTCAGATAAGTTAGTCCTGCCAAGGTCTACTCCAAAGAGTACCACTGGTCTGGGAGTCCTGCTGCAGGAGCTTGTGTGGGTGAGCAGAGAAGGTTCCTTCAGTCACAGCCTTTCCAGGGCTTCTTCCAGAGGTCAGCGATCTTACTGCCTTGTTTGGTTCTGGGCTCTTCCTGGATTTTAATTTAATCTGAAGGATTTGATTCATTGTTACTCAGCAATAAACTGTTTTCCTTAAAAGGGCTAATCAAACTTGTATGAGGCCCTTGAGCAATGGGAAGATTGATTAGATACACTAAAGGTTAGGTGTAGAGCAGAACTGAAGATCAGGGCATAAACTCCTAACGAGTTCAATGGAATTATGACTGATATTTCTACACATATCTTTTCCCACCACTCTATCCCATATTTTTATGTATTTTGTAACCACCCTACCATCCTGAAAGAGGGAAATGGTAACCTCTCCCATGCTTTGCTTAGCTCCACACCCTACGTGTTTTGAACTACTTAATGTGGCAGAAAAGCTGCAGTGTCGCAGCCTCTGCCCTGCCAGTCAGCCCTGTGCTATACATTCACCCACAGGTGGGATGAAAGGGATGTTTTTGATGGCAAAGCCTGGGAGGTGGGCAAGGAAGAGAGATTGTCCTGCAGGCATTCAGGAGTGACCACCTGTGTGTGACATAGAAGCTCTCAGCGATGTTTAACTGATGGTGCAGACCTGAATCCCCTACTTGAGTATTTATGTCCTTAGCAATACTTGCTTTCTTACTCCCCAAAATCTTCAGCAGTGAAGATGCTGCATGCTCTCTAGGTAGCCTGTTGTAGAATTTAGTATCACTGCTGCTGGAAAGTGTCCTTAAATTTATAAGAACACTTATATTATTTATTATTACTATTTATATATTATAAGTGTATTTTATGTATATATATTAATTAAATTTATAATATACATTTATTCTGAAAAACATATTGATCTGTGTGCTGATCTGTGAAGGGAAGAAAATGAGCTACAGTGTGGGAAAATGGATTGGCCAGCAAGTTCTTGTCGTATGGTCTTTACACTGTCACCTGAGCTGCCCAGGACAAGTCATATCAGGCTAGAACAGCAGATAGGTGACCTTCAGACCTACTCTAATATTGCAGTCCTTATGCTACCACAAAAAATAAAACATTCACACCAAGTGCCAGACAGCAGGTCAGTTTTTCCAGCTGATCTTCTGTCTTACTATGTAAGAGATGTTGTTTGATTACTGCTCTCTGCTAACCTCTGCATAAATCAGCCATTAAGGACTAGAACAGAAATTGTTACTGAAAAGTCAATCAGTGTTTCACTGATTTTTTAATACACGACCATGTGTATATCAAAGTGCATTAACCTGCTTGAGCCTATTAGAAAAGATTTTTTTAACAAACTCTATACAACCTAACAACAACATAGGAGAAAGGAGCAGTGGTCCAGGACATGGGAGGGATGGCAAAAGTTAAATACAAATTTCTCAACTTCAGAAGTCATAAACAGTGTATTTAGGAGAGGGCATTATCCATTATTTCACCTACAAAGGTGGTTTTATCTCCTACACAGTTTAATTTCCATTTTGCTTTGGCTGACACATGTTCATAGAATCACAGAACCACAGAATATCCTGAGTTGAAAGGAATCCACAAGGATCATCAAGTCCAACTGGCCCTGCCCAGGACAACCCCAGTATTCCCACCACGTGTCTTGAGAGCGTTCTCCAAATGCTTCTTGAGCTCTGTCAGGCTGGTGCTGTGACCACTTCCCTGGGAAGCCTGTTCCAGTGCCCAGCCACCCTCTGGTGAAGAACCTTTTCCTAATTTCCAACCTAAACCTCTCCCGACACAGCTTCATGCTGTTCCAAATCTCTTGTTTATGAGGCCTAGTGACACATGAGGCCAGTACAAGTGATTCATACCTTTCCTTTTCCCTTTCCCTTTCCCATAGAAATTTGTAACTTCCACTGTGTTTGATGCTCATGGTCACAAGCTGCCTTGCAGATAATGCTGCCACTTGATGGTACCCACGGTTTGAAATTTGGGAAAATGCTGATACTGGTCACTGACTTTGCTTGGGACACACTTGGTATCAGGGAAGGAAATGTCTTATACCATACAAATAGGACAGGATGTATCCACCTCAAAATCAAATGAATCCCTTAAAAGAAAAACATGCAAACAAATGGGTTTCATGACTTGTTACTGCAAGAGGCTCCTGGAAAACCCCAGAGGTAGAGAAGGAGACACATTAATTCAGCACTTCATCAAGTCCTGTAACACAGTCCTCAGTCTGTCACATAATGCTGCATTCAAAGGCAGGATTTAAAAGACAGGTTCATTGCAAGGCTACAGCTGTGCCCATCTTAACTTCACATCAGAGTAAACCACATGGAAGATCTTAGCCTTAGGAAGGCTGCCTGAAATGAAAAGCAGCTATGAAAAGGCCCCTTTCACATCTCTTCTATCCTCACTCTATATCTACCTATTTATGCATATACCTTTACCTACCAAGAAGGTATAGAAGATGGAACCAGACTCTTCCAAGAGGTGTACAGGGAAAGGTAACAGACACAAACTGAAACATGGAGAATTCTGATTAGACTTTCTTTTTCGTGAGGATGTTCAAACACTGAAATTGCACCAGAGAGGTTGCAGGATCCCTATTTTTTGAGGTAGTGCTAATTTAACTGAACCAAGCCCTGAGTAACCTGCTGAAAACTGGTCCTGCTTTAAGCAGCAGGTTGGACTATATCAACCCCACAAGTCACATCCATCCTAAATTATTTTGTAATTTTTCTTGGGCAAATTTGGAATCATACTGTAGGGCCTTAGTAAATATTAATATATTTCTATAATATTATAAGTCACCCTTTGCACTGATCAAGAATGGAGACAGGCTGCCAGTACTCAGCTAAAAGGAATAACAGCACTACCCACAAAACACCCGAAAGGGGCAGCACCCACACTGGAGTGGAGAACTGGAGAGTTCTACACTCAGAAACTTCCTCCAGGGCACTGGATGAACACTTCACCCACCATGGTCTCAGTGTGTCCACAGAGATGCTATACATACCCTGCTGTGCTTGACAGAACTGTGACTATGGACCACTGGCTCCATAGTGAAACCTTCCAGAAGATGATGCACTGAAAGAAAGATTACTTTCAAAAAAAAAAAAATCCTATAGGATCTCAAAATGTATCTTATTCTATCTGAAGGGCTAAGGCTTCGACTAGGAGGATAATTTCAAGGCACTCATTTAATCTTAAGAGAGCACTGTGTGAGACTGGGAGTATTTACAAATACTGAAATAGTTATGATCTGATGATTTAAAGTGATATCTATTGATGCCCAAAGGTATTTTTGGGCCTTTACTTTCTTCACTGACTGTCTGCTTTTATGCAGTTGTTTGCCGACTACTGACAATCTGTTTAGAAATATCAGGGAACATGAAATCTGGAGGTGTATCAGTGTGTGAGCATCCACTCCAAAACCTCTGTGAAAATAACCTTCAGGGATGGCAATCAGCCAGAGATGCAGTTTGAAGCCAGCTAAGATAAGAATAAATATTCATGGCAGCTAAGGATTTTGCATTTAATACCAGTCTGCTAATGCAGATAAATATTCAGATTTCCCTGGCTTCTGGAGAGTAAACCCAGTTTAAAAGAGAAATCCACACAACAGCATTCAAATAACATTGTGACTGCTGGTAAGCCTTTTGGAGGATGTGTTATCCTAGTTTTTACAGACCAATTTGAAATCTCAGCAACTGAAACATCTACATCAGACAACAGATGCAGAAAGATTCACGCTCTGGATCACTGCTGCCTGTGGCAGAGGGATGGCTCTACCTGTTCAGCACTATGCTGTACTTCTATCTTTCAGGACTGCACTTCATTCACAGGTAAAGCACCTCTCACTTTTTTCACATCTTTGCAATGAGTAATATAATCCAAAGTTAATATTTTACTACTTTTACTCCTACCCACTTGTCTCTGTGCTAAAGCAAATGTTTCTGTGGTATAAACCCCAAGCTCACAGTTGAGTTTAACCAACTCTGAAGTGATGGTTAACTTCACAAGACTCAGTTTTTACAGGAAAGATACACAAATGAATTAGACTTAACCATGTTATTGCAGCTGTCCAGCGTGTTACAGCAGCAGATCTACATAACTGCCTAACCAGGTAGGGCTTTCCTCTCCAGCCAAGCAAGAAGGCAGATTTGCATCCTGTCCCCATCACAAATTCAAGTCACTTCACAGGCAGAAGAGACCTCAGAAGAAATTATTCAAAAGGAAGCAGAATCAAAGCAAATTATTTCCCTTCCTCTGCAGATTCACAAGCAAAATAGTAACTGTTCTACAGCCCACCAATAAACTCTTTGCAACTAACCACACCATGAGACACTTGCACCCCAGCTGGATGCTACATGAGGCTGTGACTGCAGGACCACTAAGAAGTCACTCCACTTTCTCACAAGTAAGTGAGGAGCTTAATTCACATGCTTCAGAACATGAACTTTAAACTGTTTTCAACACACCTTCAGACTTCATGAAAGGAAATGAGCAAGATGACAGATGGACCAGTAGTTGTTTGGGTTTTTTCACGAAACAGCTCTCAGACTGCATTAGCTCACTGCCTCTCATTCCTTCTGTGCCCTACCTTCATTTCTGGGTATCTCCCTAGACTGAACACTCACACTTTCTCTTCCCTCTTCCCTCCTGTGACTGTAGCTCCTGTAAAAGGTTCAGAAAGGAGGACAAGTAGCTCCTAAACAACTCTAGCTGTCACACTTCTGGCTGAACAAAAAGGGGCAAGAAGAATGGAATTGGAAGGGGAAGTGCAGGCACAGGGCAATGAGAGGTCAGGTTTTTTTCCCCAGTCTTTCACTAGTCTTAAGCAAATCACTTATACATTTCTATACATTAAAGTCATATTAAACTGTGCAGGCTTGTGGCAGGATTTCCAAATTACAATGCTCAGCTACCAGTATACAGGTTTGAGGCATCAAAGCACTCTGGAATTCAAGGTGTTCAGCCCTCTTAGACATTAAACACAAATTTTAAAAGAATAAGATAAATATAAACAGAATCAGCACACTTATAATCCCTAGTTTAGAAGTTACCTTCAACATCAGAGCTATTGGAATAGCCCTGCCAGTTCAGCTCGTCAGCCTTTCTTCCTTTTAAAAGTATACCAGAGATCACAGCAGTCAATACATTTATTCTCTCAGTCAACATATACTTATCCTAACCTGAATCTTTGCATGATCCAGAGAATTCTCACTCCAATGAGAATGACTTGAAGACATACAGACCACAGGTTTCACCTTTGTGAAGAAAAATGTTTACATGTGGAGGTGCAATTAGAGCAGTTACTTCTTTAAAAAGAATGGAAAGAGTGTTCCAGCAGCCATTAAGTCATCCCTGCTGGGACTTCTGTCAGTGTTAGAGATTTTGCTGCAACAAAGTTTCTACAGGATTTCAGTGCTCACTATCTCTGTTGGACAGAGTATGCTCAGAATCTGCCAAGAGAGAAAACCTGAATGCTGCACTGAAGTGACAGTAACAGGACAGAGGGGAGCTCTGCCCCTGACCCAAGGGGAGGATGGCTAATTTAACTGTCTGTCTTGTTTCAGTAAAAGTCCGCAGTGCTCATCTTCACTTCTAATATTGTGTTTACCATTATCAGTCTCTTAAAACTGCTCAGCCAGTTGATGGTGATCCCTTAAACTAGGGCATCAGATCCAAACCGGGAATGGCTAGACAGGCAGATGGATTATGGCACTGGTGAGATTAGGAGTTTTAGGCTATGATTGGCTTCAAAGGCAGCCCATTCCAATTACTGTCTTCCTGTGAGTCTGGAAGTGACTTGTGTAAAGACACTCAAGACCATCCCGCTGAGCCTTCATATTAAAAATAACAAGACAAAAGTTGGGAAATGTTTAATATATGAAAAGCAACTGATCTTAAGATATTTGAATGGCAAGTCCCTGAAGGTGCATCTGGCACGGGAAGGTGCCTCTCTGGCACTCAGCTCGGCCCAGCGGGCAAGGAGCCTGACTCGCCGCCCCCCCCTTCCCGCCCCCCGCCAGGCTCCCCGTGCCTGCCTGGAGCGCCAGCCGGCAGGGCGGCATCCCGGTCCCGCAGCATCCAGGCCCAACCGGCACCGCCGGGCACACGTCAGAGCCTTTTCCATGGAGCCAGTTCTCCCTGGAGCCTCAAACTA
>WEIT01037855.1:98613-116628 GCA_013389985.1 Dryoscopus gambensis
ATCCCCGTCCCTTGGTCCCCGGGCGGAGGGGGGAAGCGGTGCCGGCCCCGAGAGGCAGAGGTTACTTGAGAGGCAAAAAGGGGCGAATAATTTTCTACACCCTAGTGATGGGCGGGCTGCCCGGTGCCCGCCGGGGTGCGCTCGGCGGCCCCAGAGCCCGCTGAAGGCAGCGGTGCCCTCAGTGAGGCGCGGTCGCAGCACCAGAGGAAAGGCTATAAAATGCAGCGAAATACACGTGTCCGCTGGCTCCGCAGTGACATCCCGTGGTGCGGGGACACTACTGCCGACGGCCTGAGGCTTACCCAGGCCCCCGGAGCTTCGCGGGGTTACGCGCTGCCCGCGGGCTCCGTCCGGAGCAGCCGCGCACGCAGCCCGGAGCAGCGGCGGGGGGTTCCCGCAAGGACCCCAATCACCATCAGTGACCTGGTTTTAAACCAGCCTTCTGCCGAATGCTGCTGCAGAGCTGCGCTGCTCTCGGGCACTGTGGGGATTTGTGCCTTATAAACGTGCTGCATCTTCCACAGAACGCCAGAGAGCAACGAGGGCTCCGAGCTGAACTGTGCCGCAAGCCTCTTGCCTAGGCTGAGCAGCAGAGTGAGAGACACCAAATGAACATCCGTCTAACTAAGGCAAATGTTAATTTCTTAATTCAACATGTGCCGTCATGCTGAATCAGACTTGCAGAACATCTCCCCTAGCCAAGAGGCACAGTAGAGATGAAGCGGTGAAACCTTGTCCCTCCCTTAGCCTTAGCTACTCTACAGAACTCTCCTATCCACCTTCCCTGTCACACATCACAATGGGATGCTCTGGTGGCCTGTGACAGAAAAGACAAGAATAGAAAAGACAGTGAAAAAGACCTGAACTCATGGACTGAAACACCACAACCTGTCCATGCACAGATGGAAAGGCACTTAGGCACGCTGGGCTGAATGGATTCCAGGTCACAGGATTCTACTAGTAATGAGGACTTGATGGCATCAACCTACAAATGTCTCCACAGCCCCTGGCAAGCTTGGTAAGATCCATGCCACCATGTTTACAAAGCTCAGATTGCCCGGACCAGAAAGATTAAGGCTAGCCCAGGCAGGCCTGAACACACAGCAACTGAAACTCCTGATAATTGTTCCGTGGCATGTGGATGCAGGTGGTAGATGGGTTGTAAAAGGTTCTTCTAAACTCTACTGCAGGAGTAACTCACATCAGATGGTGCACATTTTCACAAGAAATGACTGGGACCCTCTTTACTGAGATCTCTGTTGTCCCCAGAAGCCAACTGCTCTGAACATCGTGGTAGAACTTAAACTCTGTAAAATTCTGTCTTGTGGGAACAGTGAAACGGTCAATGAAAGTGGTATCTCTTTGGTCTGTTGTGTTGTTTAGGACCTGCCATTCTGGACTATGCAGATTCATCTCTGCTTAGTTTTGTGTTAAACATTTCCTTCACATCCCAATAGCAGCAGAGTTGCTTAGTCAGCTGTTGCTGTCTCACAGCTTTAGGGTGTCTGTGTCCTCCACATTGCCACTGGATGGCTGAACAACCATGTCAGCAGAAATGCCCTCTTCCAGGTGGAACTGGCCAGAAGATTGCACCTCATCCTAAGGAGTGCACACCTGGACACACAGGCGCATAAATTGTGTCTTGCAGCTGAGTTATTGCAATTCTCTGTGCTTTGAAATAAACCACAGCAGGTATAAAATACAGCACGTATCTGCTTAGCGAAGGAGAGCAGTGTGGTGCTTTGCTCATCCTAGATTCCCACTAAGTGCAGACTTGGGTCTTCTTTTCTGATAATCAAAGCCCTTCGTAATCTTCCATAGCCAGCTCCTGCTGGAGCACTGCCACCGCTGACCAAGGGATGTGGGAGTTTCATACTTCCCAGGCAGTATTTCTGCACTGTGGAACTTACTTCACCTCACAGAGATAGAAATAACCCAGATCTGAATGCAGTCAGAAGCAAATACAAAACTTCTCTCCTGAGCTTCATTTCTTCACACACAATCATGCAAAGAACGCTAGTACCCAGCCCAACAAATCCAAGCCCTATGAACTAATAGCTTGCTATTCCTCGTAGTGGCTTGATAGAAAGGTGGAGAAAGAAAGGCTTTTTTCTGTTTTAAAATACTTGGGAAGACACAAGTCCTACAGAGATGGGAGCCATCTAAATATATATAAAGACATAGTGAAATGAATTAAGCCATTTGTTATAATCTACCAGTTTAATAAAACCAATTTTAAAAAATCAACAGTTTCATGAAAGCACTAAGGCAATATTGATATTTTCAAGTTTTTAAAATTCTTCTCCAAAATGTATGAATGTAGGAAATCAACCGTCTCCTGTCAGATTCCTGAACTGCATGAAAAGGAACAAGGACAGTGTGAAGCTGATGCAAATAAATCCATGGTGTAGTTAAAGCAAATTGCCATTAACAATCTAACACAGACTATCACAAATTGCTCCTCACATCCCAAAATACATTGCTGATTTCCATTATATGTCAGCACACACATCCATCACTATCTTTCTTCCATCCCAGGGATCTCAAAACATCTCACAGATGGTGCTTAGATGAAGGCTTACAACACCTTCATTCTTTTTCCACTGTGAGCACAGAGATGTGCTGATCATCTAACAGGAAGTGTTAAAATTACTGGAAAGATGAAAGTGTCCTATCTGCACATATGCCTTGTTCTTCCTACTAGATAGCACTTCCAGCACATCTGCTGGTAATTAGAGAAAGTTCTTCCCTTAAAGACTGCCCTGAGCCATCCACTGACAGCTTTACAGGCAAATCAGGGCACAGAAGCAGTGTTTTGCTACATCTCAATGGATGATGCCATTCAGTTCTGTGTCTGAAGAGCCACGTAGCAGCTATGGAGCAGCACTCAATATACCGTGAATTCACAGAAGCTTTTGCTGGTTTCGAATGCTCATCTTTTGGTACAGCCAGGTGACAGATAGGGGATACAGTCAGAGGTTTCCATACATCTGGGAATCCTACAAAACATACAGGAACAGAACATAAGCACCCAGTGTATCAGCCACCATCTCACAGGCGTGTTGTGTGTGCTCTGAGACCTTCCAGCAAAGCAGGCTTATCTGGGAACTGGGAAAACAAATGTGCACTGGCCAGAGAGCTGTAGTAGGCCAGTGAAATACCCTTGGAAGTGTTTTCCATTAAATGTGCAGGCAGGTTCAGCTTCCTCTCTTCCCTGTCCTCTTCAATACAGGCACACACCCCATCTCAGTGTGATGTATTCTACAGTCCTGCTGTGGTCTTTCTCTGGGTAAACTTCTGTGCCCAGAGTACAAGCTGAGAGCAGGAGTCTGAGGAACAGGCAACACTGGAGATTTGACAGTTCAGCCCTGAAAAATGTCCCCAGTTAAATTACAGAGATACTCACAGACCTCAAGGAACTACCAAAACACACATGTCCAACAACACTGTCCATTAAAAAGGCACCAGTTGTGCTACTCACTGTGTTGGGTTACTCTCTTCCTGGGAGAAAAGTGACACTACCCACCAGTGAGTCCCACAGCCCGTAACCCAGCCCTGCCTCGGTGTGAGGGTATGTGTAGAGCTTTACATATGGAACACAAAGCTACCTGTGGCTATGGGCATCACGAATGTTAGAACAAAAGAGAGAGTTGGCCATAGCTGGTCACTTCCTGAGATCATATCTGGGTTACCTCTGTAACATCCTCTTCTATGTTCCTGGTTTTGTTTGAGTTTTTCTTCTAGAACTTGGTAACTGATGTCTCACTGTTATTACCAGTAATACTGTCAGTGTCTATAAAAAGTACATATTTCAACTGATAAATGCTACAATATGAAAAAAACAATGTGCTGTTAATAAAACACAGATGAATTCCCAAAGGAAATGAATGGTCTTAAAACCCACAAATTTGAGATAAAATCCATTCTGTTGCATTTCAAGTAATTACATGAGAAAAATGATGAGGACTGTTTCTTCTCAAAACTTGGCAATTTTTATATCATTCTACTGATATTCTTATTGAAAAATGGTGTTTTTATTCACTACCACTTTTTTTTACTTTGGCCACTACTGCAGCCAAACATCTGCTTGTTAATTTAGCAGAGTAAGTGAATGGTTAGCAACTCAGGAGTTTCCAGAGAAGATCCCCACAGATATTTCCTAAGGAAAACTTTCTCTAAAGCTTTGTAAGGATGCACTTAGGAGGGGAGAAGACCAAAGAAACAGAAAGGTCCAGACAAAGCATCCATGTGATTGTTTGGATAAGTTGGGCTCTTCTCCTAAAAAGCCTCAGAGGAGGATTTGGGACAAGTTTTCAGCGGAAGGCAATTGAAAGCTCAGTGTGCAAGTTTCACTCTGAACATGCCACTGTGACTGAAGAAAGCTGGGAGTGCAGGAAATGAGGCTAAAAGCAATGGTGAGGTAGTAGATAGTTCACTGCTCACAGGATTCATTCCTTTCCGTCTTTAGAGAGCTGCAGAGGAAAATTAATCATGATTATTACAGTTACACATTCTGAGCCTCTTCCTGCTTACATGTTGACCTATCTCTATACCGGAAAAATTCTTAGGAGCCAGCCCAGCTTCACCAAATATATCCCAACAGACGGAATCCCGTATATCCAGGATTTAAGAGACAAATCCCCCAAAAGCCCACTGTCTAATCAGATACAACCCAGACAATCGTCAGCAAGCCTCTCAGGTCCTTGGCTTACACTGTCTCTGCATGCTGTGCCAGAGTAATGGAGACGTGTCAGGCCTTGGGACTCTCCAGGAACAGGTACAAAAAGGCACATTACATTCCCAGACTTTAGCAGCACTCCCACCAAATGCCCTTTTGTTTATATTGTTGACAATCAGTTACCATGTACCAGGGCTGAGACAAAAAAATACTGCTGGCAAAAATAGTGCAGTGACAGACTGATTTTTAAAAGATCTAAAAGAAGCCATGAAAATACATTTGTAAATAGTCTTATTATCCTCACAAGGCAATTACATCTGTTAAGCTGAACAGATAAATGCAGAAAATGACAAGTCCTCATTTTTAACTGATAATGAGTTTCCTGCAGGCAAACTACATAGCTCTGGAGACTGAATCCTCAGACTATCCACAGACCATGGCTGTGCAGAGAAAAAGGAGCAAGTTTCTCCAGAGCAGTGCCTGAAGCCCAGGAATGCCTTCTCCCAAAGGCAGTGAGGAAGCCTGGGTGCCAAGAAGAAAAATTACATGGTTTTGTCTGCCTGTGACATACCTGCCCAAATGCACACCAGCTTTTTTTTCAGCTGCACTAGGAAGTGAAGGTGTTATTTTCTCACAACATAAGGGTGTCACACAGTGAGTTCAGCACCACTGGTGAAAAGTGAGGCACTCACTGGGGTACAAATTATGTTGGGATCACACTCTGTACTTTTCTCTCTACACTCTACACACACTTCTCTCTCTACACACTCTACTTTTCAGCCTGTGCTTGAAATAAACAACCTCTGAGTAGTGCTGGCCTTCTTTTTCCAGACTCCATTAGTTACTGTACAATGTCAGGACATAACCCAAGGCTTTGCTCGCCCTGTGCTGCTATTAATTGCCGGCAACAGACATTCACCACAATGTACACAGTCAGATGAACAAGTAGTTGTGCAGCTGTTTCCTAAGCAATACTTCCTCACCACCACTAAGGGACAGTGTTCCCTACATTTCTACTAAAAAGAATGTCATATCTGCAAGTTCAATTTTAATTAGCAATGGTTAATGCCTCCTTTTAGTGCTTGAAGTGTTTTACATTTTCTGTTAGGTTTGTTTAATACGTTAGTTCTTCACAATGCAGTGAATTACTGGCCCACTTAATGTACTTTCACTACCACTGATACACTGAAAATGTATTTAGTGAAGGTAATTCCTCCTATGAGCTCCCAAGTCTAAGAGGATGGCTAGTCTAAAATAAATGGTTTACAGTATGGTGTCAATCAAAAGGCATAAACATCTTTGCAAAACACATCCCTTTTTCAATATTATTTTTTTCCAAATATATCATTTGTGTCTGTGAAAATCTCCTAAACTGTCCTTAGCTGTGTTGGCAATGCAAATACTGGAAAATCTGAAAAATTATGCTCTTTGATAGGTACTGCTTCCTATTTCATGTATACCAGAGATACTTCTGCCACTGACTTCACTCAGAGTGAAAATAATGTCTACTATATTCAGAGGCAAAACTCACCAGCAGTCCCATTTCTCCAGGCATATTTTGTGTTCTGGAAAACAGTTAATTCAGCTTGAAAGACTCTGCTAATAACCTTCTCCCAATCTGTCTTCCTTAAAAATACTCTGAGAGTCCCACTCTCACCAGAAAGTAATTTAAATACAGTAAGGCCATGGCCAAGTTTTTACAGGACAGTATAGCAGAGGTACCTGGTTATCCTTATTTTCACACTCACACAAATAAGAAATGTCAGTGAAATAGCTGTTGCAGTGATAACAAATGACTGTACGAAGCCCAGTGCTGTATGATTTCAAGAACATATTTCAACACCTTTTTTAGGTGTCTCAAATATTTGAAGACACATTCAAATTTGTTGACTACAAGATCAGTAGCTGTATACTCAAGTTGATAGTGTAGCTGCACAACAAAACTCCAATCTTCCTTTTCTCTTTAGTGAGAGAAAGCACAAGGCACATCATATCCAATTAATAAAGACCAATTAAAAAAAACATCACAAGTCCCATGAACAGAAGGCTTCACAGATTCTGTACTCTTGTGAATGGTACATCTAACCTTATCTGTGCGGATAATCCAGTGCAATTAGCCTCCACTGGTTCTAGCAGGCGACATGGCATAGCCAAGAAACAGATATTTTTAGCACCCACCCTCTAACCCTGCCCTGTAATTAACTGCAGACTCCCACAGATTTCTGCCTGATTAGCTGTTCAACTAATGAGAGGGTCCAGACTCAGCTACCATGAACCCTGAATTACCTGCCATTCATGGACGAGTCTTTGTGACCCCCAGAGCAAAGCACAGGTGCAGAGCTGTGCTGAAAAAGGGACACAAAGAGGAACGGGGCCCCATGCAAAGTGTGCACAACTCCTCTGACTCCAGTCACACATATTGAATGTTTTGGATGGTTACACACGTGGGAGCAAAACCTCACAGTTCCTGTATGGTCATTACCCAAGATACAAAATGTTTGGCTTTTAATTAAGATCTACAATATCAATGTCACAAAATGAGTCTGAAATTACAAGAGCAGAAGCTGATATGATTGTAAAAAGCTCAGCTATTCAATTGAAGGCCAGTGCTTGGTCATAACCAGAGAAAAGTTGAGGTCAGGAGTCCAAGTTCAGGAGTGGAGAAAATAAGAAGCTGAAGGAAACATTATATCCTCCAATAATCCTTGCAGGAGATATGATTTCAGCATGAAAGGATGCAGTCCAGCTTTCAAGTCCCCAAGCAAAAATCATTCTACTATAACTCTGCTGTGAGATAAAAGCAGACATGTGATCTAGTAATACTGGCCTTTCCCTGGTGTTTTATTGGTGCTGCCCTCCATCTTAAAGAAAACAAACACTCTGCTTTTAATATTAAAGACAACTCCAACAGGTCTGCTTTAGAGAACTTCTCTGTATTAATCCATGCCTTGTAATATAGTTAGCCTTGTGTAAGTTTGGAAGATGGCCTGTTAAAAGAAAAGTAAGCAGAAGACTGGCTTTTAAAAAAACTTTTACACAGCTTTTGGGGGCTTTTGTTTGAGTGTTACTTTTTTTCAGTACCAGCTGCTTCTCCTTTCTCTTTTAAAGGGTCATGGTAGAAGAATAAATAAAGCTGTCACCTCATACGTTGTTCTCCCATTTCTTAACTGAGGAAGAGGGAGATTTGAGTCCTCCTGAGATCTGAAAAAGCCAAAGTGATCCATAAATACATGAAATAGCATGGTTTTTAATAGAAATATCACTCAGTTGGTAGCACACTAAGCTGGAAACTTGAGACAAGGTCTGTTGTAATTCTGCTCTGAGCTGATGGGTACCTCCACACAAAGCATTTCCTCTCACTGTGTCTCAGTTTCTCTGTTTCTGAAAAGGATAACCTGAAAAGTCCTTTCAACTTTTCAAGTTTCTTCCGGTAAGGCAGTGCAGTATAACAGCAGTGGCCGCCATGAAATCACTAGATGAGCTAAGGTCTGGTACCACTCTGGTCAGCAGAGCCTCCGATGAAGAACCTACATTTGGGCAGAGCAATACAGAACAAAGAGCTGCTGGAAGTCCTGCTCCCTTCTCCCTCTTCATGCCTCTGGATTCAGGTGTAAGGATTGTTAAGGATGCCACAACAAGAACAGTTCTGCTCTGTACTGTGTCACTGTACTGTCAGACAGTAATTTTTGTAGAATCATAGAATGGTTTGGGTTGGAAAGGACCCTAAAGATCATCGCGTTCCACCCCTCTACCATGAGCAGGGACACCTTTTAGCAAAACAGGTTGCTCAGAGCCTCATCCAACCTGGTCTTGCACACTTCCAGGGATGGGGCATCCACAGCTGCTCCGGGTAAACTGTTCCAGTACCTTATCCCCCTTACAGTGAAGAATTTCTTCTTAAGATCTAATCTAAACCTGTTCTGTGTCAGTGTAAAAACATTTCCCCTTTTATTATTAATTTTTTTTGTACTTAAATCACATATTGTCACACATTCCTTAAACTAGTTCTGTCAGGTAGTCAAAAACTGTGGCACAGAAGAACCAAAAAGTGAGTAATTGCTGATGTTAATGAGTTCAAGTAAATTGAACTAGTGCTTTCCTGCCTGCTTCCTTTAGCCATGAATTTGGCCTGCAAAATTTCTCATGACCAATCAGTGGTATAATGTATCTCTGAATGCACAGAATAGGGTGGAACTCTGAGGATGGAATCAAGAGGGAATTTTCCCCTCACAAAGCCTGAACACACTGACAGATACATCACTTTTGTTATGGATATAATTCTGCCAAGAGTTTAAGTTATTGAATATTATTGAATAGAGAACCAGGAAGTCTTGTTAACAATTATGGATGTCACTGTCAATAGAAGAAAAGAAGAGGTGTATTTGCTGAAACAGAAGTTAGAAGTATCTTCAAGTCTCTTTTTGATGTATACTTGTCAGTTGCTTGTAACAATTGACATTACAATTTACATCACATCAGTGATGAATACTTGGATGAGCTGAAGCACAAGGCAGGATGCTGTTGTCCTGATCATTTCTGTGACCTAAGTAGGTCACACATAACTTTGCAACATTAATAACATCCAGATTCCGGTTTTCCACAATGGAGTCCTCATTACTCCCTGAGGACAGCATTTAACACTGCGTATTTGCCCATCATGACAACAATCTGGGGAGAAGGCAATGAATTAAAAATGAAAACATTGAAGAAACCATCTCTTCCTCAGCTAGAGTGCCACAGCTGCTGCCCAAACCATATCCTCCTACAGGAGGGAGACGGTGGCCTTGATAATTAGCCAGACATGAAAACCTTCCTAGGGCACTCCTTCTCCTGAGAGGCACGTGCAGATCAGGACAGGCTGTCTAAACACAGCGAGCCTCCTCTCCCGTGCTGGGTTATTTTCTTTCTCCCTAGGGGAGCTCCAGCCAGGGGAAATTCTATAACAGAGGTGGCTTGGTTTCCTCCCTGTTTTCATAGCAAGAACAAGCTACAAAGGCACCCTTTCGATAATGTCCAGTTCTTCAAAGTCAAGTTCTTTGCAGTACTGAAACATTTGAAATTTCAGTTCTGCTTTCACTGCAGTTTTATCTAGCTACTGTATTTCTAACGCAGCTGGAACACCAGTACCCCGATTTGAAGCGTACTGATGTCAAATAGCAAAAGACACCTTATGACTCCAGACTCTCTGCTCATTCCAAGGAAATGCCTAGATCCTCACTCTCACATGAAATAATGTATGTTCAACAAGTCAGAGATGCAACATCAGTGATGATTAGAGACCCAGTCTGGGCTTTCCACCTCTAGGACAGACAGGGACCCAAAGGAATAAAGGTCTCGCCTCCAGGGACTTGGGCTCCCAGCAACTGAACCCCTGCTCACTGCAGTTCAGATGCCAGGCCTGAAGGTACTTACAGGGAAATTGTATTGGCATTAAAAACATAAAAATTGGATTATACTTGGACACATGCTGGCAAAGTATTTGCAATGGATTCAGAATAGCTGGAAATTGACCACATCCACATAATATTCCTAAAGTTGGATAAAATTTAACAGCAGTAAATTAGGAAACTTTGCCAACTCCAAAGCACTACCTTAGACTTGGGCCAAAACAATGCACAGGCACCCAAATGCTCTAGAGGGATATTTCCTTTCTGCCAAAACCTGTTGATCAGATAAGAAAAGCTCAGCTATGGACCACAGGGATAGGAATGCTGTTTCTAGAGAAGGCTGTGCTTTGGAAAAGAGTCTTTTTGGCAAAAACTAAGGAAGCTACAATCAAAAACCTAAAATACTTGCAGAGCTCTGTGTAGAGGGAAAACGATTGCGGCTGCTGAGGCATCTGTAAGTGTCAGGGAAGAGCCCTCCGGACCATGAATGCTCTCTTTAGCCACCATTCTTGTGTCTCCCCCTGATGAGTCTAGAGAGGAAAATGGAAAACTGAATTGTTGCAGTACATAGAAACATTCCTTTCATAGAGATATTTGGAGCACAATGAGAGGTGGGAGGAAGAGGAGAAGACAGAAAGAACAAAAAACTGTTAAAGGGGTGAGACAAGCTGCTGGCACCTCTCTCTTTTGTCATCTCAGTCCTAGTGCCTGTTGAGCTAAACTGTGAAATCTATATTTATGTCACAGAGCTGGGAGGCTGCTCACACACAGCAGTGCTCACCTCAAGCACTAACACAGTGCCCTGCCTGGCCCCTGGCACCCCTCAAACCAAGGAGACCCTGTGCACGCACCCTGGAGAAGCAGCACAGCCTGTGAGAACCCTTCCCTCCACTTCAGGATTATTCTGTGCGATATTTAAAAGATTCTCCCCATGTCTTAGAAGTGAAGGGGGGGAGGATCTGTCTGATTGTATCTGTGACCCTGGCAACTCTTCACAAGCAGACACAGCTGAGTCACTAATATTTAGAAAAATAACATAATTGACTGTATTCAGGCCTGTGGAGGACCCCTGCTGGGTATTCACAGTTAAGCATTAGCAACTCGGTCATTTCTGGCAGCCTTTGTGAAGGGTTGCCAGGGCTGTAGATTCAATTAGATGACCTCCGACAAACTGATTTCCACTGCAAATATCTTTAAAAAAATACATTAAATCCCCAATAAATACAGTGAAATTGGAGGAGACAGCCCTTCCTACCTCATTGAATGTCCCAAATCACCCCACAGCCCCAGCTAGAGGCTTGCCTGGATGTTCTGCATGCCCGGGCTCTATTATCACTGCTGCCTAATGTGATTTAGCCCTGTCTGTGGATTGCACTCTTTAAATCTAAGAATGTGACAGTGTCGCGGTTGGATGCAGATTAGGATACAAAATGATGTTGAAAAGGTAAAAATATTTTCTTGTATCTTTCTTTTTCTTGTCACTGGGTGGGGGTGACAATTCTTTTACAGCTCTTTTTTATATTTAGACAGCTTTTCTTCAGTACTAACCCTTGAATTATTTTGATGTAAGAAGAACTAAGATGAATCAGATCCAGTGTTTTGTATTACTGATTACAATATGCTGCAGCAGCACATTACACTGAGCTGGAATATTTATTTTCTTCCTAGTAATCTCTACTAAAGGGGATTCATGTGCCACTAAGGCATCCAGGAATGAGATTTTTAAATTCTGGGTTATGCATAGACTTTTATGATAAGCCTTACAATAAAACAAACAATGTGGACACTATTTGTTAATACTATCATAATAAAATCAGCTAACACCTAAATTACACTTTGTAATTGCTTCTCATCATGTCTGCCTGCTCAGACTACAGGATTTCATTTCAGCCAACATACTCTGCCCTGCTAAACTGATTCTCAGCTCAACTATTTGTTTGCTGCTTTTCTACCCTAAATAATTTTGAACAACTACCAAACCCTCATCCTTCTTGCATACATCAGTGTTTGAGGAAATACAAGGAAACAGAGTAGTGCTGGATTCTCTATATGTCCCTTCAGAGAGAAGCTTAATGAAAAAAATGTTTTAAAATAATACATCCTATTGTTGGGGTTACAATGAGATATTAATTCAGTAGCAAAAAAAAAAAGTAACAGGATAACAGCTATTATGAAATCATTATCCAGAGAGCCATCAACAAGCATTTTCTCACATGGCATTATTCTTTCTATGCGATGCAAAAGAATACAGTAAGGGTATTTACAGAGAAGAAACTTTTCTTTAAATATAGTGTAAATTGGTATATGGAACAGAGACACTGCATGGAGTTAAGTCTGATTTTTTTTTCTCAATGTTCCCTGCTGAGCAGTGCCACAATTAATCAAGCTTTCTAGGTTTTAGTTAATTGCTGGACTCCAATAAATTGGTTTGTACTGGCACTGGTCCAGGTCTGATAATTTCACAGTCTTGCAAACTGCTGCATGTTCACACAAGAACCTTGAAAGCAGGGAGCTGGGATAAAAAAGAATAAAAGAAACTCTTGTTCTGTGACGTTCCATTAATACTTTAAAAGCCAGCCCACTAGCAACAGTGTCTTCACTGTTTGTTTTTCTCCATGTATTTTATACTGATGTTTTTAATGATGAAATGAAATACCCCCTTTCCTCTCTTTAAACTTTTTTTTGTAGCTGGTTATTCTCAAAGAGCTATTTCTAATTTCACCATCATCCTCTTGGACATTTCCACTGTTCCCATCCTCTGTTGAAAATTAATTGTGACTTTTTGACACAGCTCAGCTATTTTTTCTGTCTCTCTACAGTTTTGTTCATCTGAAAGGATCACCATCTTCTGGTGACGGAAAGTTCAAGACTGGCTTTATGAACTAGACAAGAGAAAGGAGTGGTGTCCCCTTCTGGCCTAACTCGGTGCTGGTGAGTGCCCTCACGGTCAGTTGGACACTGAGGCAGAGGCCAGCTTGGATTTTCCTAAGCCTGCAGTCAGAATTAAGCAGGCTGGCATCATAGTTTACTGCAAGTGAATGCATTAGGGTCTGTTATGAATAAGTACACAATATTGTTATCAGTGGGAAAGACAGCTCCACAGCTATTAGTTCATTTTACAGCTGAGCTCAGTTACATGGACGACTTTGTGTCCTCAGCTGTCACTGGTAGCAATGGGATTTGCAAGTCCTCAGCCCCTGGCAGGCTCTGGCTCCATGCTGGCACATATTTGACTTTGTTCTCCCTGGAGAAGGCTCATTTGGCAAGTTCAGTTTTACTAATGGGTTTCAAAAGCACCCTCACACCCGCAAGTTTCTAAGCAAAAGAATTACATAATACCCGAGGTGTTTGGTAACGTCGTTGTTATTGTCTTTGGCTTACCAAGGTGAGATTAGCAGCACTAATCATGGTTTATAAAAGTATATTTGAATTGCAATTGGAGCCTCATTCAGCCTGCCTTGACTCCTTCTGTCATGCTTTGGTAGACAGGACTGACTGGGTTTATCTGGTGGATGCTAGCTGCAAAGAAATGCCTCAGCAAGTGGATCTTTATCATGGTATGATCAATCTTTAAGATTTGTTCCTGTTTTTCTTGTGCATAGCAGGAGGAAGAGCAAATCACTGGGATTCTTTTAACTCCTGAAAATTTTTACCAAGTGTGATTCTAGTCAACAATTGCAATAACAAGAATGAACGTCTGTTGTTTTTATGTGAACTATACCACCTTCTGCTGTTTTCAAGAATATGTGATAGTGAAAAACAATGAAGGTAAAGTGATCCCAGAACTCAGAAATAATCACTTTTACAGATTCTTTGATGCTGCTTTTCAATTGCTGAAAATAGTCACTGAGCTGCTATTGCATGTTATATGGATTTACACTTTGTTGGAAGCATTAATTGGGCTTCCTGCCCACAAAACACTGCCCATACAGGAATTATAGCTGAAAGTTTGGACTGAAGGTTTGAACTTGCTATTCATGCAGCTCATAAATATACCAAAAAAATCTATATTCCTACAAATGTCTTGAAGTCTTTGACATGACAGATATGAAAGAGAATTATAGGATTGTAATTACAGCAGCACACACACTGTAGTGGTAATAGATTAGATTAGATTAGATTAGATTAGATTAGATTAGATTAGATTAGATTAGATTAGAAACATCTGCAGATGAGCACTTTGAGGAAATGATGAGCACATGCGAAATTCAGGAGGGCCTCACGTCTGAGTGCATATATTTAATCTACACCTTCACACTGGTATTCTCAACACCCCACCTAGCAAAGTGTCATTTACTCTAGGATGGAATGGAACATTGTGTGGTTCCCTTCTCCTGTATTTTCACTGCTGCTGGTCTTGTGAGTCTCTTCTCATCTGTGTATTTGGAAGTGAAATTTTAAGACATATATTTTATTTGCATTTTTTCACAGAACAATGAAAGATTTTCAGCTACTCTTCAGTCCCATCTGAATATATCCACAAGAAGGTAATGAGGAATTGGGCTGCAATTTGACATTTTACATAATGCTGTTGTTGTTTAGCAAACGGAATTGGAATCTCAGGCTCACTACATCCATCTGTCTCACTGGCAAATAAATAAATTAATTTCTAGTGCTGTAGGACTGACAACCCACTGTGGATGAAGTCCGTGCTACAGAATGAACAGGAGGGTGGAGAATGCTCATGATCATCCTATGGCATAATCACAATATCATGCATGTCTGAAGCCCTTTTTATTGAACAGTGTATGTGGAGACTGCTTGGTGAACATCCAGATTGTATTCCCAGTATGATAGCTGGGGGGTCTGATCCAAACCACAAAAAGTAATTTAGAGATTTTTATAAAATTCTGGGAATAATTTTGAGCATCTTAAGATACATTTTCCAAAGGGCTTCACTGAATTTATAGGAATGCAAAAACCAAAGAAATTCATTATGTTAAGGACTTCCTTTCATACATTTTTAGAGTGAAAATTTGACCATAGATAAACAGAAGAAAAAAAATAGAAAGGGGTGTTGTGTCGTGTGTCTAATATCTCTCCGACCTCAATGTCTGTTCCAATTAAGAAAACTCCACATGGTGTGTAAACATGTTAGCATTGGCATGAACCTTTTATCCTGTTTTTTTTTCCCCTCACAAGAACTGAGAAATAATAGCAGGATACCTACATGCTGCTCAGTCACTGTGAGGCACAGCACAGGGACATGGACTTCTACTGTCAGTGTCACACTATTATCTACCTAATTTCCATTACCTTTAATGAGAATTGCATGGATAAATCTCTGCACTTTTAAAAACTTAGGGCATCCTTCAATCTTTAATTCTCACTATTGGGAGCAATTCTTTCCTGTCTGGACACCAGAATGCAGAACATATTCAAGCAGTGAGTTCTGCTTGGCAGCACAAAGGGTAACAACTGTGGATCTGATGCTTCTCCAGAGCTCTTAGTGCCACACATGTGGAGCAGCCCTGAACTTCACAAGCTGCAGTAACAGCCCACCACTGAGCAAAAGCACGGAGCAAGGGGTTTGCTGAGTCATCAGGGCTGTGGTCTAAGGGGGGTAAGACACACCCCTACCATGGGGCAGGATGAGCTGTGAGACAAGGCAAAGCATAACGGGCTGTGGTGACACACAAAGGGTAGTGGCTTGTCCTTGTACCTCTTGGTGAGACTTGGCCAGAGCTGGGAGAACAGGAACAGCTCGGGCATAGTTGCAGCATTACCAGGATCCAGGGGCACTGGCAAACCCTGCCAGCTCAGCAACGGTCACTCACCAAGAAGCCACCTGTCAACATTCCATGGATGCACAATGTCCAGCATGTGCCACATTATCCTTTGGCCTAACAACTGTAACCATTGCTGCAACACCATGCCATGGGAAGATGAAGGACAAGAAACAGAGGCCGTTGTATGTGACCAAGAGAGATGCCAGACTGCATCATCACTCCAAAGCCCTCAGGGACATCCCAGCAACTGATAAACAACTTGAGCAGCAGGACCAGGACCAGGAGTCAGACTAGAGCAGCCTGCCCTTGGAAGTCTGGGGTTTCCACCAAGTTGCCAATTCAGTGAGTCCCAAGCCCTCCCTTGAGAGAAAGGCTCTTTCAGCCAATTCTCTACAACCTAAATCTGCCAGTGGGAAAAGAACACCAGTTCATAAATCTCTATGTTCAGAAAAGGTCTTGCACCTGAATTAGTATCTCCAGAGACCATCAGACAGCAGCATCTTCAGAAACAGTCTTACAGAATGCAGTGGAAAGTGCTGGCATCTATAGCAACTTTCCCAAAGCACTCTTCAGGCCAAATAAGGAATTTATTTCCAAACAATCCCTCTGCAAAAGAATTCAGGTCACACAGTCTATAGAAAATATTTCACTTCTCATTACTACTACAGTGACTAGGCATAAAGAGTACTGCAACAATTACTGTTGTCTTTACCCACACTGGACTTTGTATCAGCACAGAGAAGAAAATACAGGGGGTAAACGCTGTCTACAGAAGACTGACACAGGTGGGTAGCTGTGTTGGGTGGATTGTTCTGGAGGATGTCTCTGCTGTAAAACTGAGCTCTGCCCAGGCCCAAAGCTACATTTATTAAAATCATGTAGCTGCTATCAATCCAAACTATTAAGCCTGTCTACAAAGACCTGTGGATTCCTGCTCACAAAGATTTGCAACAGGGTCAGTTCAGTCACACATCTAAGTGTCTATGTTATCCTTATGCAATTTATCTCACAAGCTGAGCCTGCATGGTCTAATGCAGCACAGTACCTAAAGGAGCAACATTACTACAGCCCCACAATTTAGAAGCACATGCATGTTCTTTAACTCTTTGCTCCATGACCATGGATATCCCTCTGTGGGACTGGAGCTTGCACAGCGCAGGTTCTCCGCTTTCATGTGCAAATTATAATCATACTTCTGATTCAGAGTTACCATTTCTTTCTCTGTTTGCCCATCCCTGTTTCATACAGTGTCTCTTCCAAAACGATCAGCCTGCAGCAGTAGGCATCACACTGGGGATTAAGAGCTTTGAACAATGATTTTTCCTTAGGAATATGGATTACTGCCTGGGCACAGCAAGACAGAGTGGCAGAGTGACACAGAAGTAGGCATGGAGCAGTGTTTTCAAAATGCTTAGCTCCAGAACTTTCTCTTTTTATTATTTATTATTTAGAGTTATAAAGTTGCATTTGACTGACACACAGCCTTGGTTACTCATGAAGTCACACTACAAAAGCCTTAGTAAGTCATTTATGCTTTCCTCATGCTAATATAAGGTTTCATCAGGCACTGTACCTTCAGTATTTTGTCCAGCTAAGGTACAATGGAAGAAACTAAAGTTCTGCTCGACTTTCAGCCTTCTGAAAATATCTACTAAGCCTGAGAGGTGTATGACCTCCCAGCAGTGCTCCCCAAACACCCTGGTCCCAAACTAGGGGAAATAGGTTGTAATTTGTTTCTCCACATGATGTCTTTTCATACCTCACCCTTTTTCTCAGATCATTTGTCAAGAGTTCAGTGATCTCTTCTTATTAGTTACAGGGGCTACAAGAAGACAGAAAAAGAATGTTTGACCAAGCATATAATGAGTCATGGGTTTAATTTTGTTCCACCAGAATCTCAATGTGACCTTGAAACCTTCTAACACAATAAATCAGACCAGAGAGTATCAGCAGAAGGTGTCTGGCAGATCCCAATGGATGCTAACTCCGTCGGGTCTGCTCCGGGGGGCACCCTGCCAGGGGGAAGTCCATTAAACAGCCGTCTCGGTGTGGACTCCGCTCTCCAAGAAAGCCACCCGTGGGGCTCTGTTCCCGCGGAGGAAACTGTGGCCACGGTCACCCAGCCCGCATCTCGTTGGAAGGCACCGGAGCACTGCCCCGCCGCCCGGGGGCGCGTCCCGCAGGTGGTTCCGCGGGCGGGAGGGCAGCCCAGAGGGCGGGC
>WEIT01037855.1:117301-159526 GCA_013389985.1 Dryoscopus gambensis
GGGCCGGCGCCCAAGGCGTGGCTGTTCTGTCAGAGCAGCGAGAGCCGGGAGCCTCCGGCCGCGGCTCAGCAGGAGACCCGCCCGCCTACAGCCTCCCCTCGACGGCAGCGGGCCGACGCGCCGCAGGGATAAAGCCTCGGGAAGAGCGGAGGGAGAGGGTTCGCGCTGCGGGGGATGGAGGGGGAGCGTGGCCGTCGGGGCTGAGCTGTCCCCGCCGCTGCATCGCCGCAGCCCCGCGCCTCGCAGCCTCTGCCAGCTGCCCTCGGCAATGCCATTTTTGCTTTTCTGCGGGTTTTTTTCACTAATCGTAAAACGTGGCGAGGCCGGACACTGCCTCTTGTAGTTACCAAAGCGGGCTCTTTGGAGGGCGAGGCGTTAAACAGAGCCCCATCTACCTTATTTTACTAAGTAATTCATGTAAGATGTGGATCACCTTCATTGTTTCTACAATGCAGAAAACACACCAATAATTAACAGGTTAATCCTAACTGAGATTATTTAAATCCAGGAATATTTTTAGGACATTGCCCTTTGGGGAAATAAAGGGAGTGTGCTAATAGTGAAAAGTATGGGTTTATATTTGGAGTAACAACAATACAGAAATTAAAAAGAATTAAGAAAGACATCAAAAGTCTCTATCCCATTTCTGTTATTAACTCTTCCATCTCATATTACTGTGCAGCATTTCTGAGCACAAGCAGTCCAAGTTTTATAATGTTCTTCCTTTTGAAGACCTCACATTTAAAATGGGTGGATTTCTGAGCCTTTCTATTCCAACTAACCAACGCAGCTAACAGATAAAGTGCTACACAAAGGATAATTGTGTGCCATTTATAATTATTGTTTGCTTAAGCAATCCCTAAGAAGGCTGAAATATTTAAACATTCACATTTCTGCTAGTCCCAGTGATGTGCTACTGTTGTTCTCAATGTATGCATGATGTCCTGGGACTAAATTATGAGGTTTTAATGTTAAACAGGTTTTTAAAAGGATGCTTGGCTTCAAAAATGTCCTATGTGATTTGAATATGTTGAAAGGAAAAAATTACTTAAACTCTTCGTCTGAAATTGAAATATTATTCTCAACTTGCAAAATAAATGGAAAGTTACGTTTTGTTACTGAATAGGGAGTGTGCTTTAAATAATGCTTTTTTTAACGTTTTCAGAGGCAACTTGCATTGTTTTGAATGAGCTTACTGAGTCCAGAGTAGTGGCACAGGTTTAATTAGTTAAGGAAGATGTCCACTGAGGTTGTGGTCTGGAAATACAGAGAATTCTTGAACAGTAAAAGGCAATGAAGCTGCTGATAAAATTAGATCACACACTCTTTGGTACAGTACCCTAGGTCTCGACAGTCTTAATAGGAAGATTCGCATTTTCAGGGCTTCTTAACTTATTGTTTCATTTCTTTAAGTTACCCACCACTTAATTTTCAGTATACATATATAAATTATTGTTTTTGCCTTGATTATCTGTGAGTTTGAACATATCTATATACAGTTCTGTTATTTACAGGAAATCTGAAGAGGCCAAATTAGTTTACAAAACAGACTGTTCATCTTTCCAATAGTGACTCTTTTTGGGTTTTTTAAACTTCTGTAAAACTTATAGCAAATCCATATCAAGGCTTTTAAAATCACACTGAAATCTTTCCAAGATCATAAGTTATGGACAAGTGCACTCTGGGAAGATAACACTTTTGTAATGAATGCTTATAAACATTGAAGCATCAAAATAGTAGAATCTTAAGTTGAGTTTATTTTAAAAAATCTACTTTAATTAATTACTTAATTATTTCCCTAAAATAATTCACTTGTTAAAAAACAGAAAAAGATAAACAGACTGGCACATGCAGCAAGTACAACACCAGCTCTGCACCACACAGAGAAGAATATGTTAAGCTTTGCCCCACATGCAAGATTTTGACAGTAAAAATCTACAGGAATGAAGATGACAAGTCATTCCCCCATTCTGCTCTCAGCTACCAAGGCAGCAGAAGGGTTAACTCTAGAAAAATTAATTATACACAGTCTCAGAACAATAGTGGTTGGGAGAGGGGCGAAGGGATGAGCTGAATAGTGGTGGAAGCCTGTTAGATGTGGTGAGGAAAACTCCCCCTGGCTGCAGCAGGGCCGGCGGCTCACCCTTAGCAGGGATTTCCTCAGTGCAGGGCCAGCACTCCAGGGACACGCAGGGTTAACTTTAGGAGGAAGCAAACATGGTACAACTGACACCAAAGATACATCCAAAAGTGATGCTCTACAAGGACATCTCTCAAACTAGTTTCTTGGGAAAGAGAACTCTTAAGAATTTAGGTTGCTTACTCGCCAGATTGCTTTAAATAAAATAAGGACATTTTTAGAAGGAATATCCAGTTTTCAGCTTTCATGAATAGGGATGTGGCCCCTTTTCCAAAAATTAAATGATCTGAAGGCAAAGATGTTTCCATGGAAGGAAGATGCATGATACAGACGTTTTTTTTTGTTCTGGTAGTTTAGGATTTCTGTGCGCTGGATGAAATCATTAAGTATCTTACAAGATTTTACTTTAATTAATTTAATTTTTTTTTCCCAACAGCTCAACATTCTCTACGTGGAGGCTCTTTCTTTTCCTTTTGATGATAAAGATGAAAAGAAAGTGGATATTGGAGGATTTTCATTTTATCTTTTTTGGTGTGCTCTGTCTCCTTTTCATAGATGGAGGTAAACTAGAACAAGTAAAACGTAAGTAGACTTCAAAAAAAGCTGTCACATTCACCCAAATTGGACATTTTCCTTCTATTTTCTGATGTGGTTCAGAAAAGAATGTCCTAAACCTTCTAACATTCTTCCTCCTTCTAATCCTGTGTTTAGTGGAATCAAGTCACACCCACATTTGGGGTACATTTTCCTAAAGCTGTACAGGTTATAGTGCATCACAAAGAACATAACACATCAGTTGGAGAATCTGTTTTATTTCAAATATCCTGAGTCAAGAGTGTGCTTAATTCCATTTAGTAACCTCTGTAAACATCTGACAGATTATCTGGAATCTGTCCCATGTGTAAGACTATTGTGCTGAAGTTTTCAGCTAGTGTAAAGCTTGTCCAAGACTGTTCTGTTGTGTTGTAAAAACAACCTCATATGAACTGGATTAGGTACATCCTTTGAAAAAATTAAGAGTCTAAGCACTGTCAAAAAACTTGATGAGAAGAATTGAAAAGAATACAAACAAAATAAAGGAAGCATTTCTACAAAGACTGTCATCTGTGGGAGATGTTAACACATTTCAGAAATCATGGCAAGGAGGAATAGCTACCCAAATAAGTCTAGGAGTTACTGACTGCTTCAGCCTTGTTACTAGGTCTCTGGAATGCTCTCCCTACCTGCACAGGTTGGGTTTTGTCCTCCTTCTTACAAGACATTGTTTGCCCTTGAGAAGTCATTGAAATTTTTAGCCTGAGTCTCAGCAGCTTCTGCTCCCAAGGAAGTAGATGGGGAGGAAAAAAAAAGAGAGAGTGAGTTCCAGAAAGGCCCTCTGCCCCTCTGAACTCACTCAGAGGGACGTGAGTGTGCAGGAACCTTGTTCAAAGAAAGAACAGTATGAGAAATTACCAAACCCCAGTCGTCTGCTTTTTCATATCCTGTGTTTCATTTGTCATACTTCTATGTGAAGGGAAAGCAGATCACGGTTTCTAGTAACAGTCCCTAGCTCTTGCTGGCTTCTTATAGCCCAGTAAATGTGAAGAATGTCCCTGGCTTGGATTATCACGTGGAAGATGAGTATGTTGTTAAGATATGCTGAAGTATCATCTATACTGAGGGTAATGAGTTAAACTGAATTTGGATATCATTAAGATAACAGAAAGGATTTCCCACATGGAAACACATGAGAAACACTCTTTTATTGTAGAGATTGGAGGTTTCAGTGTGACAGGGAAAGACAGGACAATTATGTCTGACAGGTATGTGGACTTCTGCAAATCTGCAACTGCAAGATCAGAAGTCCTTAGAGAATAAAAAGATCTTAAAATATTTTGAAAGCTGATGCATCAATTATTTCAACATCTCTCTGCAGTACAGCCTGGGATTTTCCTGAGCTGGACCAATTGTTTTGCTTTTGCAGTGAAAAGGTTTTGTTTCCTATATGCCTGTCAGAGTGATCATGCACTTTAATTTTCTTACCTAAACAGGTGAAAGAATAAACTCACCTGTATGGAAGCCATTTTATCATCATTTCAGGAGCTGCAGTTTTGGAAAAATGGGAGGCCATGTCATTTATTTTGATTTGGGAGGTTAGATAAAACAGCATGTGAAATTAAGGGTGTTTCTGTTGTGTGATTCTCCAGGAAAAGGAAAAGTAGTTTACAGAAAATTCTGCACACCTAAATACACTTTGTAAGCATGGAATGGAAATTTTAATTCATAGCTCTTTCAATTCTTTACTGTTTTACAGATTCAGATACATACTGTGTGTTTCAAGATAAGAAGTACCGTGTAGGAGAAAGATGGCATCCTTATCTAGAACCCTATGGCCTTGTTTACTGCGTTAATTGTCTTTGCTCAGAGGTAGGACTGCTGAGGTACTGATCCTACAACTTCTACTTGCTTCATTGATTAGAATCCTTTCTGTTGTCGCTACAATTTGACAAAGCCTAAACCTGTTTCACCAGTGGGTCCTGGTCATGCTGCAGGAAATCGAGGCAGGTGATCCTAGTAAAGGGAAAATATTAACAGAGAAGGCCAATACTGGCAAATAATACTTGCATAGCATATACAAATCAGCTCCTTAACTAGCCAGAAGCTTTGTGCATGCTGGGCATTACATCTCGACAGATCAGGCCCTGCTACCTAAGTATAATCCTTGCACTGCTATCAATATGGATCATTATGCTGAACCGGAATTTGGTACTTTGATCTGTGTACAGTGCCAGCATCTTCCAGTCAGAGCATCTGCTGCCCTAAAGTGCTGAAGGAACGGGCTTGGATATCACTGTTAGTAAAAGTCAGTCAAAGAAGAATGAGATGATGAAACATGAGAAAATGTTATGGGGAGCAGAGAGAATTGGATAGAACATGAAAGGGCTTCCATCAGTTGATGGCTGATGCAAAAGCACAGCAGTCAGAGATCCCCATAGTCTGTCATATACGGCTGGAAGGAGGCACAAAAATGAGGGCAGTTTATGTCCCTTAGAGTACTTTAAAATAAACAATAAGGGATCTTAATCACTAACACATGAGACACTCCAGATGCTGAGTTCTGTCTGCTGTATTTAATGCAGAATAAAGTATTCCTGGCTATTTTCCCTCCCTGCAAGTGTAAAATATTGGGCCCCTGTGCAGCATTTGCTCTGAGGGAATCTGCTACTACAATTCAGTGCAGAGTTGCACAAACAGTAGTCCCACAAGTTTAGACGCAGAACGCAGCCGTGAGAGAAAAAGCAGTGTAGTAGGAAGGAAAGGAAAAGTCTTTGTTTAGAGCAAAAAGGAGTTTCCACTCAACTTTTGTTGATGTATATGCAAAGTTGAAAAGTCTGTCAGAGTCTAGAGTAAAGCACTCATTAAATTACTGGAAGGATGTGTCTTGGGTGGGGAAAAAAGTAACTGGAAGCCCTAGAGATCTGGACACAGGTAATTGCTTGATGATTTTTAGGGAGATGTTAGACAGTCTGGAGCAATGGGAAGGTGCCTGGTCAGCTCCTCCAGAGAACAGCACTGCTGGGACCCAGGCATACCCACACACCCCCACTCACTATGAGCCTCCAAAAAACAGAGTCTGTTTTGTTTGTTAACTTGGGCACGGAAGAAAAAGTGACAGCTCAAGGCAGCAGGTTTAGTAAAGAATGAAACTGCTTATGGTAGTTCCCAGTACGTGCAGCTCAGAAGTGGATTGGAATCCACTCCCTTGTCTGCTATGTTTTACCTTTGGTGTACCATGAAGGTGCAAAATGTAACCTGGGGTTATTTCAGCAGTGAGGATCTGAGGGATCTCTTGGATATGACTCTTGTTGTCTGGAAGGAAGATTCCAAATCACAACTGCAGCATCATTTGAGCTTTGTCCTGGCCAAAGCCATGCCCTCAGGGCACTGACCTACAATGAAAGCTCCTGAAGCTTCATCAGTTTCATGAAGTTTCCTTCAGGAAACCCTCAGTGATTTATAATTTTAGCAAAATAAAGCCATTAGAAAACATGTTATGACATAGCACAAGCACAGACCATAAACCAAATATGACAGCGTAAAAGAGGAAAGTAAAGTGTGCCACAGATAGCAAGTAAGAAGCGTAAACCACGTCTGATTCCCTGGCAGGTAGGCAAAGGATCTGTACAGAGTCTGATGCAGCAGCTGATTCCCTCACACTGCAGAGAAAAGCAAAAAAATCCCCAGAGGTCTTCATGATCAGTGTGATCAAAATGTCTTTGCTGGCCACAAACATTGTGATCCGCATGATGTCTGCACAAAACGAGTCATATCAGCCAGGCAGCAGACAGAGATCTCTGCTCTATCTCTAAACAGTGTGTCTGCCCACCCCCCCAGCACACACACTTCTGATGTTTAAGAAAAAGGCGAGACAAATTAACTAAACAGAGGCCAAATTATTCAGCCTGGCATTAAAAAAAAAAAGCTTTCCTGTTTTTGTGTGTATATAGTACTGTATTTTTACAAGTTATAATTTACATACTTAAACCAGAATAAAACTAAACATAATTCAGTGTTCTCACCCTGTTCCCCCTTCCTTTTACAACCCTTCCTCCCCAGCCCCCTAGTTCACAGTGGAGCCTGTTGACTGTTACTCTCAAGTAAATTTGAACACTCACAATTTGTCAGATCATTAGTTTACTCCCTAAAATACAGCAGCTTTTTGCTTTCGCTTGTGTTCATAGTCATATCTGCAGACCTCGGGTTAAATGACTGCTCTCCACACTCAGTACTGATAGCCCAGCTTGAGGAGAGAGATGCATCAACACTCTTTGGTACCTGATGCAGAAATGTGACCTTGGCCCTGGGTCAGAGAGACTGACCAGTGCTTGAGTCCTGCTCTGGTCAGTGGGGTTGCTCTCCCAAATATCACTGCGAACGTAGGCGTAAGAACAGTCTCACTAAGCACAAGATCAGTTAAAATAGTTCTGTCCTGCTGCAGACAGTGGAGTCTGGCCGGCAGCACAGAGCAGAAAAGTTGGCCTGCAGAGTTTTATCACAGCTGACCGTGCACAGAAAGTAAACATTCGTCGCAGGACTTAAAATGAAAAAGAGTGAGGTCATGGAACTGGCCAAGTCAGCAACATGGAGCCAGGTCTGCAGGCAGTGCCAGCCTTTCTTCTACAGCAGCGTTTCACAGGCTCCCACATCTGCTGGGCAAGGAGCTGTGCAGATCAGGGATAGTCCCTATTCTGTGAAGCTCCTACAGTCTAAAATTTGCTTCTCTTCTATAAAATCAGTATATTTTATCTCAGTTCTCATTGGAAACAGATGGTGATATCATTTTTAGTGTCTCTTTCCAAAGCAGATGCACAACTGTAGTTTGTGGCTAGCAATGATCGAACAGTAGAATTCCAGCCTGTGGTCTGCAGATATTTGTCAATGAATTATTTTGAAAGAGATGACTAGAAAGGCCCATACATTTGCTGTCTATGGAAGTCTGAACATCCCCTGAAAACATTTCAGTGTTCCAGAAGGCATATGAAAATAAAGTGGGTTTAGTCCTGACATGACCTAAAACTACAGTCATAATTTAATATCAATGTTCATGCTGAAAGATCTTTCTTGTTATGAACATGAGCAACTCAGAGGTAAATTAAGAGGATGAATTATAGATGGGAAATGGGAATTTGAAATGGATAGTCTTTTCTGGTTACAGACACTGGAGAATGAAAATACCCTGTGTTTTAATTATAAATCAAACTTAGATGTGGTCAGATAGAATATTATGTTAATGACATGAATAATGAACCCTATTCCCAAGACTTAACTCATATTTCTTAGAAAAATGGCTACTTACCAACTGGTGTTTTTTGTCTACTGGGAAAGCAATAAAACGAAAACAAAAGACTCTCCACAGTTTTCAGGAACAATTACAGACGCTATTGTCTCTTGCGGTCTTGAACTAACCCTCGGTAGGGGATATCTCAGAGACCTACCATTTATCCATGCCTTAGTCTTGGAAATGCAATTCCTAAGCATAATCTGCTCAAAAGAAAAAGACAAATGGAAAGAAAAAGAGAAATGGAGATTGTTGCAATCCATTTTTAGACACTTCCTCTGATTTTAAGGTTTGTAAGGATTTCTGACCTCCAACATAAATTCAAAGGCAGTGGAAGTATCTGGGCTTACCTTGGTGTGAGTGAAACCAGAATGCTGCAAAAAGGCATTTTTTAAAATATATTTGGATGTAGAGTAGAGAACACAGAAATTTGTAAGACAGCCCATTTCATTAAAATACTATGTACTATGTTCCACCTGCAGAATGGAAATGTCTTGTGCAGCAGAATAAGATGCCCAAGTCTACACTGTGCTTCCCCTGTGCATGTACCACAGCTGTGCTGCCCACGATGTCCAGGTAATTCCTATTAGTGACAAGTAGTCCTTTCCGAAATAGTTATTTAATGTGCCGAGTAACAAAAAAATTAAATATCTGTGCTGGAAGACTTCTGTGAAGGAAGCATCCTCCTGTATTCCTCTAGGTCATGAGAGGCTTGTCCTACAGTAAGTTACAGTATTTTCTGTGGTGTTTTCTGTTTAGGAAATCAGAAGTATAGATTTGTGAAGGGATCAGGTAAGCTACCAAGTCCAATCCCCTACAATCCAGGCAGAAAGTAGCAGAAGTTTCATTGACTGTCCATTCCTGACTCCTTATCTCTAAACTCTATCACAATAAAACACCATCCCACAAACTTCCAAGGTTTCTGGTTTTGGTGCTTTTCATAAGAGCAGACCAAAATAGATGGTTATTTGCAATGGCTCTCTGTTAAGAAGCAATTTCAAAATTGCTGTCGCAAACGTGCGCTTGTATAGTGTCACTGTACAACCAGTCTGGTAACATTTGCCTTTTACATCTCAGGTCCAGGCATGGCTCCATAATTAGTAGAGACTGTTGTAAATCATAGAAGCAGTGCTGTAGAAGTTTATGACTATATAAATCCAATTGGATACTGTATAGTAAATTCTCCAGACTGTACATTTATTATATGCTCATTATTAAGAGCCACTGTATGAAAGAGACTAAGCAGGATCTTTCACGAGCCTGTTCCAACATTCCCGACATGGCCTAATGGCTGGTAGATTTGACTGGAGCTTTTCCCTAAATGTCTGTCTTAGTGGCACCCCACATTTCCACTTATAAAAGAGTATTTATGCAGCATCATAGAAAGGGGTTTTATTTTACTTTCTCCAGAGAGTTTAATTGTCTGAGGAAAACAGCTGTTCCCTGACCAAAACCTGTGAGCAGGAGGCAGTAAGTGCACAATGGCAGAGGGACATGAGTGCACAAGAAGGTTGCTGTTCATCTGGGATGGATGTGGTCACTGGACTTACTGGATAATAAATGGCATCCACACATCAGTTTTGGGTAGGATTCATCTTCCTCGACAATTATATGCACTCTCTATCAGATTTGTGTATCAATATCTGATCTATGTATCTAGAAGCCTTTTTTAACCAGTGATAAGGAAGAACGATTTCGAGTATATAACGCATCTGATGCTGTGATGCTGCTTTTGTGTTCTAGGATGAGATTGAACCCATCCAACTTTAAATCCAACTCTTTGGCATCCAGCTGATGATTGGGGTTTTATCTATGATGGTCTAATATGTAGGAAAGAAAATTTGTAAGGCAGAATGCTTTCTTTGGCCAACTAGAACCTGATAAAACAGTAAGGTGCTGGGAACACAAAGCCCTCTTTTGTTTCCAGCTCAAAAGAAGGACTGGTATGCTGGTGTGCCCAAAATCTGGTCTGTTTTTTCAGCTAATCTAAACTTCAGTTGGCAAGACAATCATCTAGATACCCTTTACAGCTGTTGGAAACATGAGGGTGATTCATCCTGTTACCCAGAATGAGAAGACTTTTTCCCTGGAGATGCCTGTCACTCTCCACTGATTATTGAGGGAGCACAGGAAAACAGCTTACACTGGATGCTTACTTTTTGACAGTTTAAGTTAAATCACAGAAGTCCTACTCAATAGTTGGCATCTGCAGTCAGGAACTTTTTCTATTCTTTTTTTAGTATCTCTCTACAGTATTTACTATAGAATCATAAATGCTTCTAGATTGATTGGTTTTGCTTCAAGTGCTCCTTGGCAATGAACTGTTTTGGCTTTTTTCTGTTCACGAGTTGCAAATTTCATGATACCTATGAAGATTTTAAAACATTCTACAATGGTCTAGTAAGGAAGAGTAAAGCCCCCTGTAAACTCTCAAATCCATCTTATCAAATTAAGTTCTTCCTATTCATAGTCTTCAGCTGGAATGTTTTACTCTGTGTTTAAACTGATAAATATGGAAAATTATCAGAATGAGCCTTTCCGGAATTGTGATCTGTTATCTTCTCTTAGCTGCTCCTAAAGTCTATCTGTAATCAACGTGCTAAAAATGACAGTTTACATTGCTAGTTGTGTGCTATTTCATTAAAAATTAGAGTCCCACTAAGGTCTGTTTTTCTCCTAATTGAATTTGTAACAATATTAGGCAAAAGAGAATGAGGAGTCTCCTGTGATTTCAGGGGTTATTTGCATTCTGCTTTCTGCAGTGATGATGTGTATCATATTTGGTGCTCTATCTTAGTGGTAAATGTTCATGCCTGATCTGAATAGGATCTCAAGCATTCTTGTAGATCTTATGCCAACTTTCCATTCCTATGTGTCTGGCATACAATGTCTTTTGTGCAACATGCCATGATATGCAGGAAATTCACTTCTCTGGTTTTCCTGGTTATTTTTTAATGGAACGTGTGAGAGCTTTGGCCATTGGCCATCCATGTGAATTACTCTCATAAATGCTCATTATATTCTGTCACATATGTTTCCCCTCCATTTCTCAAGCTGCATTACAGAAATGAGTAGTGCTAGTCAGAGTGACCTGGGGCTCTTCTCTTGCCTCTCTGCAGGCCTTGTAGAGTGCAACTGCCCAAATCACTGCCTCCTTATTTAATGAAGCAGAGGTAATGCCAGGAGGCAGCAACTTTCTTTGGACGCTGAACTTCTTAGTTACCTAAGTGGAGGAGCTGTTGAAGGGATTCCTTTGAGAAAAGTTGGCACTGCTCTCCCCCTGGAATTAATGTCTCCTACATCCATAGTGACACTGGGCTCGCTGACACAAAGAGATGCAGTGTTTGTATCCTGTCTCCCTGGCACCAGACACCATGAATCTTAAGTAGTTTTCAGACACATGTTATGAAGCATCTTCTGCTTTCATCAGTGGTTCACCAGCTTCTACCACAGATTCACTGCTAACTTCTCTTTTTTTCAAAAACCTATTCTTTCTAGCATTAGCAAAATCCAGACCTTGTGTCTTATAAAGATCTAGATATTCCTTCCTTTTGCAGCTCTGAAAAGTATTTTACCATCTGAATTGTATTCTTATCATCACACATATGTAAGCAAAAATACTAGGGTCACATGAATTGGGACCCTTTTTACACATGAGTGAGACCCAAAGAACATCCCATGCTTCTGACCTTGATCTCCTTCCTTCCACCTCAGGATGCTCCCGGCATCATCAGAGGAGAGGTGATTTATAGTCAGGGAGAGAATTCACTGTCATTCTTAGATCTGGATCAGCTCTTGACTGAGAGTGGATTTCAGAGCTCCTGCCTCCTGTCATGAAAATAAACTTCATGTACGAGTTCTTCGAGCATTTAGCTGTGGCTGTCTTTTATGGCACTTCTATGGACAGCGCCTTTAAAGCTGGAACATTTATTGTAGATTGTATCATTTCTACATTCAACAATTATGAATCAAAGCATTTAGAGTCTAGTTAAAGATCAAATATGTAAACCTAAGAAAAGCTTACATCAGAAGCAAAAATTCACAATTGCAGGATTTAGAAAGGGTTTCCACATTCCACTTGCTGGTTTGATTTCTCAGCAGATAAGGATGCATGCTGATGTATGAATCAGCCCATCTGGCTCCAGGGTTTTTTAAGCTTGCTGCCCCGACTAAACACACTGCCTTCCAAGAACATTCGTTATTAGTAACATGTTTAAGTTTAAGCTCCTTTGGTACTATGGTTTTTCTTTATCAAATTCAAACCACTTTTCTGATGTACTTTTGTTCTTCTTTAGATACAGAAATGCCAGGTGGTACCTATATACATAGCTGGTCCGAAGATGGACCAGATGATGTGTCTCACAACAGTGGTCCGAGAACATCAACTAAAAATAAGTGAGGCTCTGTCTGCAGGGTAGACTGCAGCATGACTCAGTAACACCTGAATCTTTGAACTAGCTATTTTATATCCTGGGACAGTGCAGAACTCACTGCACTGCAAAACTCACTTAAGAAGCAGGAAAAATGTGCCTGCCATGAGCTCAGTGCTACCTTCACTCAGTAACTGAGCTAGTCCAGGTAACACCCTGCATTCTGCAGTGTAGATAAAGACTCAGCCTTGCAAGGTGCAGGGCATGTACAGTGCCTGTTGACCTGACAGACATTTTATAAGTAAATACAGAATGTGTGTGTAGTGCAGCACATCTCGCACTGAATTACAACCAAAATCTTCAACTCTGGCTGTTGGAATGCTCTGGTGGAGTGATTTTTCCATTACAGAATGCACATACATTAAAGCATTTGGTGAAGAGGCTTTGGGTTCTACCCCGCTCACACACCAGAGCTCCCAGGCTCTCAGTTCTAGTCTTCTTACCCTTCCATTCACAAACATTTTTGGGATGGAGGAAGGCATACTGTGCCCAGCTCTTCCATTCTCTATGCAGCTCTTCTTGCAACCCCCTACCCTTCTCATATCAGCGAGAGAGTCCTAACAATGGGTAGTTGTCAGATAGTTCAAATTAATTATTTATTTGGAAGTAAATTTGATGTAGAAATACAAAGGCATAGGCATTCCAAGGAGATGTCTAATTCTTTCCTGTTGATGTGTGCTTAGATAATTTGTTTTGGTTTGTGATTTGCCTTTGTCACTACCTTCACAAGGAATGTTTGCTATCACAACCACATTGAGGTTATCACTTGTTTCCATTCCACTTTTTTGACCATAAAAATAATTAAAAAAAAAAATCTATCTGTATATCAGCATCCAAAATGCATTGAAAAAATACATGTCTTCCCACATGGATGACAGAACTTCCATTCTTTGGACTGACATGATAGGATAGGATAAGCTGCTCAGAATTTTTCCAAGATAACTTCCAAGACCTTCAAAGAGGCTTCAGAGAGGACTCAGAATGCACCAAAGCTTCATTTAATTTGTTTCTTTGGCAGGAGAGTGATTGGTGGATTCATATAATAGTTTAACTTGAGACCAGAAATTAAAGTAGAGCAACCTAGAAAGTGTTTTATGAGTCCTTCAGAGTTGCTGGGCAATTGATGGGCAATTTTTTATGCAACTATAAAAGAAAACACAGGAAATTAAGCTGCAGAAAATATATTAAAATAATGTGAAGAGCTTGACTTTAGCCCTAGAAAGCTAAAACACAACCAACAGCCTTTTGAATATTTAAACTGAAACTACATCTTTGCCTTGAATCTATATGGAAATTCAGACTGCCTAGATAAGGTGCTACTAGTTCCTTCAAGCAATGAATTCATACACTTTCTACCGTCTGACCATATTAAAGACTAGCTGTGGTGATTAACTCTGAATTACCCTGGAGTTCTTAGAGCTTAACCTGGTCCTTGAAGTTATTTTAATGTTAAGCATTTTGTGGCTTAATATCATTGACACCTGCACCTCCAAGAGGCACATATGGATTTTGTTTAGAGCTTGTGTTTGCAGTTTTTGGATAGTGCACAACTTTTCCATCCACATTTATTGTCAGCCTCTGCCACAAGTTTAAAGACAACTTCATTGCACAGCTTTGGTTGTTTTTTAAAGGAACGTTCACACATCATCTATGTTTCTTTAAATCACAGATTTGTAATAATTTGGATTGTGATGCATGACTGAGGGAAAAGGCTAAATGCACACGGACTGAGGCTTGATCCACATTCTACTGTAGTCAGTCAACAGATTTCTATTAACTTTGATAGTTTTTGGACTCAGTCTTCTATGAGAACAGATGCAGTTACTGATGATGACATAGTCCCTCTCGCTAGAAATACTAAGGAATATGGTAGAAATATGAGACAGAAGATGAAAGGGGAAACTGCCTTTTCGCTGTGCCACACAGAGTAGGTGTTTGGGCTAGGTTCCAAATCTATTTAGTTCAATGGACTTCAGATCAGACCTTGAGGTGACACATTCGTGTAGAGTGGAAACAAAAGTAGAGGGAAGAAATTAAGCAAAAGAATTTTTAATAGGAAAGAAATCCATTTGGTCTCTTATGCTGTGCTACAATTCCCCAAGGGCCTCCAGCCACAAAGGTTGTTTAAAATAATCCTAGCTGACCCCTAGAAGACAACCCTGCACTGAAACAGTGTAAGAGGTTTTCTCGTCTGAGGTTCCTGTATTTTCATGAGATGATGAATCAGGACTTAGTTCTAGTGATAAAGTAGCTCTAGAATATTTGTTTTTTACCCTACTTGATGTGACAGTGGTAAAAACATTTTTACCACTGTAAAAAAGTGTCTCCTTTCAGCAGCTGGTGGTTTTGACCTTGAAACAGCCAGTTTGCAGTAGCAGTTTGTTCCCCCACGTGCTTCTGGCTCTCTGGGCTCAGTTTAGATATCCAGCCCTGAAGCTGCACTAGGAGCAAGTCTGGGATACGTAGAACTGAGTTGATGGTGCTGACGGGTTTTGTGCCTTTCTGAGGCAAATGTATGCAAGAGGCTTTTACAGATACTGAGGAAAGTTTGGTAGATGGGAAAATTTCTAGAAAAAAACAGAGCACATTTTATCCCAGGTCACCGTGAAACTTGTGCTCCTCAATGTCCCTCACTGCCTGTAAGACAGAGATTCCCTGTCTACTCTCTTTTCTTTAGCACCTCTGCATTTGGCCCCTCTCGCCAAGTAACCCCAGCATAGCACCTCATACCCAAGTGGCCAAGATATGGTCACAGAACGTTTCCTGCACTGAAGGTTTTTTTGGGGATGTGAACCACAGTGGCAGAATGAGGAAATCCACGTTCCCAGTTATCTGCTTCTTTGCACTGGCCTTTCTGGTACAAATGGGTCAGCAGACAAACATTAATCAGATCTCTGAGTACAAAGCAAACCTACTGTTGTTTCTGTACCTTAGTTTCACTGGAACTGCAGGAAATTAGGCAAGTGCTCTGTGTTATATAAAGTACTACTATTTCTGCATGAAATGCACTGCATAAACACAGAAGAGTATAATTTATGTGATCTTTTTTCCATGTAAACATGAGGATCTTTTTTTAAAGAATATTTTAAAAATACGGTTTGGTTTGAACACATAGCATCAGGGTTAGTTCAACCAACAGAGTTTTTCCAGATTTATTCACCATAACTATGATCAAAATCTCGCTGTCACTCTCCTAGCAAGCTGCATAATCTCTGCAGGATGCTGCCCTCACCTCTTTTAAGTCTTAGGCTGCTCTGTTTTGAATCTTTAAGGATCAGATTATCAACACATATTTATTCCTCCGTTCCAAATATGTCTCATATTGGGTAGCTGTTCCTTATTTACAATAACGATATTCTGTTGTCTTGTATGTAGGAGAGGGAAGAGCCCAGGAAGAGCCTAACATAGAGGATTTTTGCCTGGAGGCAGGCTTCTTTATCTTTTACTTAGAATCTTTTACTAGCACTTAGATTTCTACAGGACTGGGAAGAGTTTGGCTGCACCCCTTGGAACACATCACCAAGGCTGGAGAAGTCAAAGGACTCATTACCACTTTTTCAGAGCTCTGATTCCATTGGTGAAAGAAGGCTAGTTCAGACATTGTTAATCAGAGCAGCTCAACAACTGTTCACATCTTTACATGCTTATCTAGCTGTCAAAGTGCTGTTCCAGCAACCAGAAGAGGCACATAGAATTTTAAAAGCTGGAGAGAGGACTTTAGCCATGGTCCCCTCACAAAGTGAATTTTGAAATGCTTAGATTTACTCTGTGTTTTCCTCTTGTACATCAGGGTGGCAGAGGATCCAAATATGTTTCAACTGTCTGTGCAATCAAAAGTAACTAGAAAAGTAAATCCATAGAACCATAGAATTGTTTGGGTTAGAAGGAACCTTAAATGTCTTCCAGTTCCAACCCCCTGCCATGGGCAGGGACACCTTCAACTAAACCAGGCTGCACAAAGATCTGTCCAGCCTGGCCTTGAACAGTCACAGGGATGGGGCAGCCACAGCTTCTCTGGGCAGCCTGTGCCAGGGCTTTACCACTCCCACAGTAATTAATTTCTTCCTAATATCTAATCTAAACCTACTCTCAGTTTGAATCCATTTCCCATTCAGAATCTGCACATGAGTAAGTTATCTCATTACTGTTATTCCAGACTACTTCAGGTAGTAGTGTTTTGGGGCATCCTGGAATTAATCTTTTGCAGTGGAGCATGGAGGCTATTTTGTAGCCTTTAACATTTCTATGAAAACCACTTGGTATGCAAAAATCATCCCTATATTTTCTACATGTACATTACCCTATGGAATAGGTTGTTTCTAGGAAAAGACCTGGACTCCATGAAAGAGGAGAATTAACTATATTTTTTTAACAAAGAGACCTAGGGGTATGTGCAAGTCCTACCTGAGCAAAGAGTTTTCTAAAAGCACATGTCAGGTCATCAAAGTACCACCCACTTGTGTTGGGCCGTGTGTGTGCCTGAGCTGATTCAGGTTTCACAGAATTTTCAATAAACAAAGTAGGAAGAAGTACTTTGATACTCTAGTCCTGTTCCCCTCTGGCCTTAGAAATGCTTGTGGTCTGCACATTTCCAAGAATTGTTTTATTTCATAATGGCTCTTTATGTGTGGCTTCTGAATAGGTAACCCATAATTCTCAGGCAAATTTTAAGTTACAAGGAAAGTAATGCAGCCTTGCATGATGCTGTTACAACTTGAGGTGTACAGAAAGCAGCATGTGAGATCCCTGGTCAGCTGGTGTCCAAAGACAGTTTCCTGCACCAGGATACAGCCTAGAGAGCTCTAGAGTCCCTGTTGCAACTAAACTGACACATCCAGTTGTGTACATTAAGTAGCAAAACTCACTGGGAATACAAGGAAATGTGCAGAAGATATGTCAGTGCAAACAGTTGTCCCAGAGTTACAGCAGAATCCAATTGCTCCTCTAGTGAATATGGCTCCAAAACAATCCTCAGTCTCTTGGTCTGTACATGCTTATGCTCTGTGTTGATTCAGAAAACATGTTTCATAAAACCCTCTCTGGATTCAAATTTATAATCTATCATCTGTCTGCTTTAAAAAAACCAGACTATCTGCAAAACAGTTCCCAGTATGGTAAGTTTCTTAAGGCATTAGACCTTCTGATTAATTTCATATTGTTTAGCACTTGATTGTTTTTATAAGGGTGGTTAAATAAAATAGACAAACTGTAAAACTCAAGCCAGGCTGGGCACCCAGCCTTTCCGCCGGACACTAAAAGCTTATCTTTTTCAGTAAATGACACTAGGTGATTCTGAATGTTGCAGCTCAAAAATAGTTTCTAAGTCAGGAAGCCAAGAGTCTGTAGGATTTTTAAAGAATGTTCTTTGCCAGATGTTCTGATACTAAAATAAGCAATAGTGAGAGTGTTAAGTACTAACACGAATGGACAGAATATTGTACGAGAAAGCACCTCACAGAGATGCAATAAAACCCCACAGACCCTTCCTGAGGTGCTGTGCAGGGTCCCAGCAGACCCTGCTGAGGGTTATGAGTAGCATGAGCTTTGCCTGCACCTTTCTTGGCCAACGTGTGCAGTCTCCATTTCAGGAGTACACTCACTTCAACCTGCTACTGACTGCAGGTCAGTACAACTCAGCTCAACGACTGTCAGGAAGCCAAGAGATCTTGTTGTCCTCAGTGGCAAGGATCGCCCAAAAGCAGCTGATTTTCTTGTCTTTCAGATGTCACATCATAAATACTTCACTGATTATCATGGCATGACTGTACCGATTCTGAGGTGGTCCTAAATTGTTTGTTAGTAATTATACCTGTACCTCTTGTCTTTATCCAGAAGGATCCAAGTTCAATGCTTAATTGATTGTAGTAAGTTCTGGATCCTAAAGCCATTCCTCAAATAAGTCAGCCCTCATTTCCCAAAAGGCTAGATTGCTCATAGCTGGTTACTGCTTTTCACTCTGCACATAAATACTTTTGCAGAAGTTACCACTGTCTCAAACACCAGGAACTGCCCATGGAATTTGCTAAGCTATTCAAGGGATTAGTTGCAAATAACTGGTGCTCTTCTGCTTCATATCCAAGTAAGGGTAAAGCATCTCAGGACCAAGTTTTTATAACAATCCAGAAAGGAACAGAATTGTAAACATAAAAAGCTGAAAGATGGTGTTTCCAAAACTGTGATCCATGTGACACAGCATCTGTTTCTTCCAGAAGGCTGGAAAGCTCCAGAAGCTTCCAGCTCTGGCTTGAAGGCCAGGTATGTGTACGTTTTTGACTCTTCCCTCAAACCTTGGCCCTTGGACACCTCAAGTCATGGGCAGACCATCAAGAACCCAGACAGGCTTCCATGAAAAAATATCTAACTGGAGCAGATTCCACTGAACCAGAAAATTTCCATTAAATGTCTGTGGTTTATGAAATTCATATTGAACGCTTTTTTGTCAGACTATCAGGAAAGCATTGGTGCTACAGTTCACACTGAGGTAGGATCCCTTCATGGCAAACTTTTTGCCATACTGTTTCTTCACATGCTCTGTCAAATGAACCACAATTAATGGAATCTGTGAACTATACCTGTATGCACTTCTAGTTCATAGTGAACTTTCACATCAAGTTGTACTACACTTCTTAGTTGATACAAATCCTGTTTGTATAGATCAGCAGTTCCTCACAGTACAAGCATCAATCTAAAATAAGCAGCATTCAAGCACATACACTGGCTGAATCCTGAAGGAAACCTTTCTGTTGGCTTCATCAAGACCGGAATTTACCTCGTGTGTCAAGAGTCATCAGTGAAAAACAGCCCAGGCAGACAAAAGAAGCTGGACAGAATCCTGTGTTTGGAAAAGAGAAATATTTGGATATAAGGATTCGGGGATAGCCACCATAGTCTCCAGCTGCTTTTTAAAAAAGAATTGTTTTGAAGCTAATCCATTTTTGATACAGTTGTATTCTGTTGTCTGTTTGTAAAATCTGAAGGATTTCTTCAGCCAGGTTTAACCTCTAAAGTTACTTACACGATAAATTCAAATCCATATCAGATCACGTGAAGCCCAGGTTGTACATCTTGGCTCCTGCCATTACCTCATGCTATTGTTGGTGATAAATCACAGCTATCCATATAGCAGACTCATGGTTTTATCTTGATCAGGCTAAAATTGTAGGCAAATGTAAGCATGGTCTCTCAACTTCTATACAGAAGTCTGAGCCCTTAGAGAATAAGTGCCAACCACAGACACAGAGATATTTCCTTTTCAACTGATGCCATAACATCTTTACCCTATATGTTATATGTTGCTTCCACTGACATGCTAAGAATGCCAGAAAAAAAAAAGCTCAGATGGAGCCCAGTTAATTAAAAGGATTCACACAGATGGTTTGCCGGGTACTTTACAGAGGCAGCTAATTAAAGCAATGTTAGTCAGCACCATTAAAATGCCAGATAAAGCTTTGGGAACAATCCTGATTAGGAAGCAAGGTTTACAAATAGAGCTTTGAGCAATGCAGTATATTTGCAGTTAATTAATCTGATTCTAACCAGTCTTTACTAAGGCACAGAATAATGTATGCTGATATCAGTATTAATGACAAGATTCGTCAAAGCTCAGACATGGCACTTATTAAAACAAACCACAATGACTCTAATTTCACATTCTAAAGGAGAATATGATATCATGGGGGAGCCTGAACTTCTCTAATTAGCCACAATTTAAAAAGCATTAGAAAAGAAACCAAGTCCGAGTTGAAGAAAGTCAGTCACACACCAGCAAAGTTAGAGAGAGAGAAATTGCACCAGACAGAAATTATACTTGGACACAGAATATAAACAAATCTTCCTTGCAGCTCCAGGCAAATGCTGTGTTTGGAGAGGATTAGTTGTGCTCTCCAATATGACATCTCCAATATATGACTGTATATATTTTCTTGCAATAATGAGTAATGTGGTCTTGATCCAAAAACTTCTTCTAGACCTAACTCTGTGCAATAATGAAATATGTCCAGTCACTTAATGTGCTAACAGATGATCATATGGACAGGTGTCTGCAGCATAGGACTTAAACCATGGTTTTATGTTCTGTAATTGAAACTGACTTTTGTTGAATTGTTTCATCAAATAAGACTTCAACTCCCTGAAAGGAGGTTGTAGTGAGGTGGGTGTTAGTCTCATATCCCAGGTAACAAGTGGCAGGATGAGCAGAAATGGCCTCAAGTTGCACCAGGGCAGGTTTACATTAGATATGTTTAGAATGTTTCAACGGACAGGGTTGTGAAGCATTGGAACAGACTGCCCAGGGGAGTGGTGGCATCCTCATCCCTGGAAGTGTTCAAAAAACGTGTGTATGTAGCACTTGAGGACATGGTTTAGTGGTGAACATGGTGGTGGTACTAGGTTGACAGTTGGGCTTGATGATCTTAAAGGTCCTTTCCAACCTTAATGATCCTGATCTGGTTTAAAATAGCCACAGAATTTTATCCCTTATTCCAGACAGGCAGATGTACATGTGTTTTGGGCTGTGCGTTATGATTTAGCTGTTACAGGCCCAACTCTGTGATCAATTACAAGAAACATAGCTGAAAACAACTATTCTGCCATCATTTTCCAAGCAATAGAAGTTTCACCATCCTCCTTCCTGATTTAGAAGCCCCAGTTTAAGGGCATTTGGTGATTTCCTACAGAACTGAGTGATGCGGCATATACCAGCATAAATCTGCAGTAAAATTTACTCTCTTCATCCAACACTCTGAAGAGTCATGGTGAGTCATTCAGGTATTGGTCTTTGCAAATGTCAGACCACAAGCCACACACTGCTTTTGGGCAGGCATCCCACATGGGCACAGCAATGTCCTGCATTGCCTCCTGCAGAGGCTGTGTGCACAGGGCCTTGTATCCAGTCAAGCACCATCTGTGTTATCCTTTCACTTCTCCTTCCACTTTCATTTCTTGCCAGTTCTTCTGCTCTTCCAGTTGCCTAAGGGGGAAGCAGATAACTAAAGGTTTGTCAGTCTTTCCTCCTGCTTTCCATGAGATGTCTCTCAGAAAGCCCAAGAAAGAGATTTAAGATTTGGGAGGCAGCAGAGTCCTGAGAAGTGCCTCTTTATCCATATTTCCCAATATTTGTGCCTAAATAGTAGCTGAATTTGTCAATTGAATCTTTTGCTGATGACTTTCAAAGGATGTCTTAATTAGAGCATACATCTTACAATTCCAGACTGTGCATTACTAGCAAACCATACAGAAAGTGCCGAAAGCAATGCATTTCTATGCCAAACACAGGTGTTGTCAGGGCTCTGTACTCTTTATAAGATTTTGGAAAATTATCATTAGACACTCTTGATTGCACTGAAATAATGATGTAACCAGTGCTTCAAAGGTGGAAGTGCGAATACCAAGTGTGTCAGGCAATGAAATGTCAGGCAAGGAACCCTAACCTGCTGACTTCTGCCAGTCTCCTACAGAGTGGGCTTTGCTGACCCCATACACTCTTAAATACTGTAGTACATGTATGTTCCATAGACAGATTTGACATTTACCATTTAAAATATTAATATTTGATGGACCAATGTAATTAATTTATGCTTTTAGGGTAAACTAAATGACAGTGTTTAATGCCAGTGCATGCCAGCAGAAAACTGCTCTTTCACTTGAGCTCACAGCTGAAAAAATGTACATTCTGTGGTGTCATGGTTTCACAAAAAAATATCTCCAGGCTTATCTGATAGGTAATGAAAGGGACTATAGCAAAACCTGAATTTTCAGGTCAAGTTTCTTTTACATGAAAGCCCAAACCCACTGATTGAAATTTCAGCTGCATTCCTAGAAATTTGCAGTGATTTGGGCTCCAGAGAACAAACACTCCACTGTTACTTCCACAGAGCCCTTGTTTGAAATGTCTTTTCCCATGCTGAGATGCTAAATTCATGTGAATGCAAATATGTAGTGCCAGGTTCACTGCCTAAGCAGTATCAGGTAACTTACATTTCATGAGTAAAGTGTAATCCCTTTGCATAGCTTATCAACTGCTAATAGCTAAACAAACTAGGGGATATTTTAGCATAAGGTATGGATAGCTTTATGTCTCAGAAAAACATTTAACCCATGTGGTGCAGAACTCAATATGATACTGAGTTGAAGCAGGAGGTTTCCGAGTTGAGTTGACAGTGCCATCTCATGCACTTTGTCATATCCACCAAGTTCTGCAAACAAAGTTCACTCAGTTTCACATCTGACATTAAAATGCACGTCAGAGAAAAATCAACTCTTGGCTAGCTTTTGGCATCTGCCTTTGACAAGTTTTGCCCATTTTGAAAACAACAGCAGCAATGAATTGTGAAGGCCACTAGGAACAAACACTTACTTAGTACATAGCTGTCTCCTGGCAGTCCCATCATCAGTATTGCTGCTCTTCTACCAGAAGGTTTGTGCCTGTGGATGGCATGGAATCCTGCATGCTCTGTGGCACAACTTGCTAACCTGGAATTAAGTCCTCTCTGGGTTATAACACTAGAAATAATTTTTAAAAAAAGTCAATACCTAGTAATAACAAGGGGGAAACCCTGCTAGAATAGTGCTGTTGATAGTGGGATTCTGTGTGTATGCACAGAATGCCTTTTATATTAAAGCATGAAAGAACCACGTACATGTAACAAGTAGACACATAACTACACGCCTCTGTGCTATCACCAAATGCTACAGAACAAGGGAAAATACTGTAGCATGAGACAGGGCCATTAGTGCTGGCATTGCAGGTGATGATCAACACCCTACGATTAACTCAGACAGTCAACTCAAAGTGTGAATTACCAAAGTTCAGCAAGGCAGCAGTGAATCGTACTTTGCAGCATGACAAAACTTGTCCTTCCATGATAAAGAGAAATGAGGGAGAAGGAAAGCTTTTCTTCCCCTTTACTTATGACATTGTGAATTATCAAGAACATTTGCATGAAGTGTTCCTTTTCCATTGTTTCCAGAAGACTCCCTTTTCTCAGCAAGCAGCAAAATCACCGGGAAATCCTGTGAATACAATGGCACCACCTACCACCACGGCGAAATGTTTGTGGCTGAGGGCCTTTTCCAGAACAGGCAAGCAAACCAGTGTGCCCAGTGCAGCTGCTCAGTAAGTAACATGATTTGACAGAGCCCTGCTCTGTCTGTGCTCCAGTTCTCCTTGCTAAAAGATGTGACACTGAAATATAAGCAATACATAGCAAAGGCTGGGAATTGAGAATTAATGGTGAAACTCATGAGAGTGCTCAGAGCCAGTGTGCAGCACCTGGTAAATAAATGCCAGACGACCTCTTAAACACAGTGCACAAAGCATACCCTGCATCTGCTGTAAGTGAGCTTACAATGCAGAGGCAGCAGGTAAAATGCTGCTGCTTGGCATATATAGAATATTTCCCTTCAACCTAACTAGAAAATATAGCACTAAGCCAATGACTGATTTCATTTAGACTGAGCTGATAAGTAAAGAGTCCCAAGGCTGGGAGTGGACAGCTCTGAACTGGCCCTGGGCCACAGAGCCATTCCTGAGATGTCACAATTCAAATCCAGTATATTTGAGCAGTCACCCAGTGACTCTTCAGAGCCAGTGTCTTAACCAGAACATCCCTCTCAATCCCACCAGGTCTTCAGTATCAACTATTGGCACCTCTGTATTTCCTCTCACAAAATCATCAATTAATACAGTTCTTAATTCAGTACTTAATACAAGTACTGAACAGACTGTTCTAATCTAATATTCTGCTTTTGCATAGAGTGGCATTTATGTAAACACAGATTTAAGCATGTCTGTAAAAAATGAATATACAGTACCAGACAATGGACAACTCCTTCTAAATTCCCCTTTGTGTCTTACTGGCAGGAAGGAAATGTGTACTGTGGATTGAAGACCTGTCCCAAATTAACTTGCTCTTTCCCAGTTTCTGTTCCAGAGTCCTGCTGTCCAGTTTGCAGAGGTAAGTTCAAGCACAGCCACAGGGGGACAGGCTCTGAATTTACTCCTTCCCCTTTCAGAGCCTTGTCTGTGCACCAGCACTGTCACTCAGGACACTGTCTGCAAGTTTCCCATGTAACTGCAATCCAATGCATATTGGGAAATTACCCTGCGAGTGCCAGCAAGGTAACATTGCTACCTTTGTTTTCCTAAATTGAAACAAGGCGAGAATGCACTGATGATAAAGTTCCCCCTAATGAGGTAAATCAAGACTTCAAATGATATATTGAAGGAGCTGCCATTACTCTGGGTAGAGAAGTTTTGTAATAAAAGATGGGCTTCTATCTGACAAGTTACCAGACCTACTCAAGTTGTGCAAGACATGAAAATTTCAATTCAGAGGCAAGGGCAATTACTACAATTTAAATGAGGTGTCAGACAATACTCATATGACTTCAGGATTTTACTAGCAATTGCATTTTAGATCTTGTACACACAAGACACTTGATTCCAGGGGCCTTCCCAGCCTTTCTGAATGTCTAAACCTAATGGTCTGTCTAAAACCCCAAAATGTCTGAGAATTTCCAAATTGATTTTATCTCACTATCAGTATAATGGCACTTGAATCACCACTCCCTGGGTATCTAAGCATTTATGACCTGTTCTCAAAGATGCCAATAAGCACCCAAAGGTACCTATGCTTTTCAGAAGTGCCACACTTGATATCAGTGATGCCAGGATGCTTTGAAAAACTCTCCTGCTTGCCCCTTTGTGCTGCTGTATTCTTTTGATATTCTGCTTGTTTGAACCCAGTACAATTGCATGGTAAAAATAAGGAGAATTATATAGTTGGTTGTATAATTTTCCCAGTGGTGCAAGAGTTGCAAAACACAAACCAGCAGAGTCCCACAGCCCCTGACCTGAGGAGCTGACTGAGTGCAAAAACTGGACCAAAAGCTCTGAGCAGCAGAGGGCTGAGCCAGCAAGAAGGTACTTGGGAGTGCATCCGTGCTAATAAAGCAGCAGGATGCAGAGAGCCCTGCACAATTTGAAGGAGCCAGGTCCTGCACAGAAGCTGTGCAGTCCCATCCCTGCAGCAGGCTGACAAAGCTGCCTACCCTGGGGACATGCAGTGGTAATTAATTTACGTGTGGCACCACGGAGGACCTGAGCTGATCTCTCAGGAGGGCAGTGCTCTGTGCTGCATGAACATGTCAGCTCAGACAGAGCAAGGATGAGGATCTCTCTGCAGTGCTCCTTTCTGTAGAGATTGTTCCTCATTCTTCACTGCTTTGCCATGTTACTCCACAGTATCTTTACAAATCTCGAAACTTTTTGCCGGGCAAACTGCTTATGAAGCCACCTGATCTCAAGCAAGCAGAGTGATAGTCCTGTTCCCAGGATGAAATACAGTGATAGACTGTTTTAAATGTAATAACTGACAGTTAATTAAAGTAAATCCTTGTTAATTGTCTGATGTAGGTAGTTATTTGAGCTGTATTTGAAACCAGCCTCTTCCAGTCACAAAAATCAATCTGACTTTCAAAATACAAAGTATCAGACATAGCTATGCAGTAAACCAGCCTTACACTGGAGAAATCAGTCACTTCAGACACGGTCACTAATGAGAAACCGGTTCATTAGCATTTCCATATGAGAGGTGAGATTACATGAGATTATGTACTAGAGGCGACCCACAGTCTGCACTGATGCAGGGCTTTTAAAATGTATTTTCCTGTCTATTGCTGTTACTTAAAAATGTTAAAATGATCATTTATGTCATAATCTACCTTGTCCTTTCCAATACGGCAGAAGCTCTTTTATCTCTCCTCTGTGATTTCTATGAAATGCAAACCTAAACAAATTATTTGCAAAGATCTAGCACAGCTCATGGGGAGGAAACTGTGAGTCAGTTTCTGCTCCCTGCATGGCCAAATGTATTAATATTAAAATTTGCTGATTTTCATATTCATTCCTCTGCTACTGACTAGACCCTAAATATAGCTGTAGAGCCAGGTGAGACTTTTCCCCTCTGTATCTCCCAAGGTGTTGCAGTTACTTCTCTAACTCATACTGCTCTGCTTCATGTCCAGGAGATGGAGAATTATCATGGGAACATTCTGATGGAGACATCTTCCGGCAGCCAGCCAACAGGGAAGCTGTAAGTGGGACCTACAGTTTAAAGACATACTTTCTTGGTAGTACATTGGGGAAGAAAGAAGAAAGGATGGTAATGGGTCCGAATACCTACTGCCTCATCTTGGGTTCTGTGAATCTAGCCCAAAATAGGTTTCTTTCACTCAACCTGAATTAATGAATAATGCTGAATTAGAAACTTTAAGGAGCTCCTACGGTCTCTGGATTTGGTTTTTGCTGTATATGCTCTATAAGAATAAGATTTGACAGTATTTTTTGGCTATGCAAGAATTGCTTTTAAATAATAATTGCAAATACTTGCTTCCCAGTTCATATACACACATATATATTTACTTTGAGGCTTCACTGTCTTTGGTGATAAAAGTATCCATTAACAACTTACTGCTCAAGAGGTGATTTTTATAACAGCATTTGGAGAGAATCTGAAGGGCTTCTAAGCATTAGGTGCACTACCTAAATACATGGACCAATAGATCTTTTGATGAGTGGGAAGAATCATCTCTTATAAAATAAGGGCTGTAATATGAAACCTTCAGGTTCACGGGCATTTTGCTTACGCTCTAGAAAACATGCTATGTACTACTACTACTACCACCACCACTACCACTACTACTACTACTACTACTACTACTACTACTACTACTCTTGCTTTAGTCCAGCAGTACTCATTCCCCTTGTTCATTGGAATGAGACATTTACTCTCCTGCTCTCTTTCTGTCCCCAAACAGAGACACTCATACCATCGCTCCCATTATGACCTGTCACCCAGCTCTGCCAGGCAGGTAGTCAACATTCCACGATTTCCCAATGCCAGGAGTAACCGTGGAGTCCTGCCGGATCCCCAGCAGGCCTCAGGAACAATAGTACAAATCGTCATCAACAACAAGCATAAGCATGGACGAGGTAAAGACAAGCCATTCTTATTGTATTGCTCTGGGTCAGGAATCAATCATCTAGAGCTCAAAAAGACCTCTCAAAATATACAGCAGAATCTTAAAAATTCGCACTGGTATCAAGAAATCCAATGCAAATCAGGGAGGCAAAAGCAATAAGCTATTGAGGATATGAAATTCCTTCTTCACTGAGATAAATTCTGGCTACATGTACAACAGTACATTTCACTCTGCAAAGGCAGTGTTGCTCTCCGAGTTACTTTGTGGGATTATGCCCCACAGTTCTGAGAGCTCATGCAGTGGCTGCCAGGGAAGTGAGTGCTTTGTGCCACAAAGGACACCATGATGTGTTTAGATTCACTAAGTTGTTCACATAGTGACTTGTCCTGGAGGAAATTGTTTGTTGTTATTTTCTTTACACTCTCTCCTATTTTGTAACTTTTATAGCTGTAAACAGCTTATATTTCAACTGCTCTGCAAATCTCAGACCAATAAAGATTTGCCACAGTATTAGGAGGCTTTATGCCTCCAAAGACTTAGCAAATTATTCTCATGAAAGACAGTCTCATGTCTTCCCCCACCTTAAACTAGTTTCCTGAGACAGTGGGATGCAAGGGATGCTTTTCCTCCCCTGTGACTAACACAAGAGGCAGAGTAGGCAATTAGCCTGTACTGGATGCCTGAGCTGTAGAGAGGCAAATTTAACCAAGGTAATGAATCTCACTCTAAGAATCCTTTAGTGCCTTCTGCTAACAGAATATGGGACATGCTACATTTTGGGGACAGCAGAATTTTAAGCCCATGTGGCAAACTATATTCAAGTCATATTCCTCATGCACTACAGGAAGAACAAAAATTAAGGGAAAATACCAGTTCACCAGTTAGTGGGACAGCAGGTTTTGTACAGTAAAAAGGATGGGATGCTGAGTTCCCACAGGGGGTGTACCTCAGTGAAGAGAGGTCTGCAGGAACAGGCCTAGGAAGATAGAAATAGCTGTAAAAACACATGCTCAGAAGAGCATCTATCCACAAATACAGCCAGTATACACTTAGAAACTACCTACAAAGAGTTAAAATCCCTTGTATTAGGGCCAACTAATCTTTTGAGGTATTAACTAACAGAAGGAATGTTGGCTATAGGATCTTTATTATCCACCTGAACAAGCATGAAAAAGCATTCAGATCATGCCAGTGTTTTATGCTGAATCTAGGAGCAGGGATCTCCACGCAGTGCAATGTCTTTGACAGGTAATTCACACATGAAGACATCATCAAAGGAGTTTCTAACTGACTTGTTTCAGCAAATAAAGAGCATACAGACGAACAGCATATTTCTGGATGCAGTATAACTTCAGACACTCACTGCCTGGAGAGTGTCTGAGAGATCCCCATGATGGAAACAGGAATGCTGACCATGTGTTTTCTTTTGTTCCTGTGCAATTAACAAGTGTTTTATTAATTAATGCACATGTCCGTTAAAAAATAAACACACAACAACTCTCCTGACATGCAAATACTGTGCGGTTGTGTGGATACAGATTTATCATTCTGAACATGAAGAGCACTAAAAACAGGGTAACTAGAAGTTATTTGCCATTATTTAGCTTCTCCTAGAGGCTTCATCTGCTACCTCAGAGTATATATTTAATTGTTCTGTGTTAAACAACCCTTAAAAGACAGAGTATGTATCCACACAATGTCATGTATTATCCCTTCCCCTGTCAGGGAGAACTCAGGCAGTATTTATGTCCATAAAGGATCTGGAGAACTCTGGCTGGGGGAAAAGAGGTCCATATAAGCATAGAAATTAGCAATAACATGCTATTTAACCATGTAAGAAGCCTGCTGAGCAGCTGAGTACTTAACAGTTTTTTTCATTTATAGTTTTTTCTCCCATGTTTTCAGTATGCAGATAAAACTTCCCTTCTATTTGAGAAACAAAACTGTTTCCTACCTCTAAGAAACCCCCATGTCTTAAGAAAGAGTTAAAAAGTAGCAAATTATAAACTAAGTGATAGCATAAGCTCATGAAAGACATTGCAAAAAACACTCCCCATAAATCTCAGTAACTCAGTAAAGTATAAGCCAGTTGGTTACATCTGTTACCAGTTAGATATAAATTTCAGATTACAGATAAAAATTAAATTGCTTTTGAAAGTTACAGGCAAAATAGGAACATATTTTACAAATAAAAACATTAATAAAAATGATGGCATATTAGAAGAATTGGAAATATTTACAACATATCCCAGCTTCACTTTTGTTGCTTTTAGAAATCAGGCGGTGCCCTTTCTTTCACCTTGTTAGGATTAGTTTGCATTTTTCTTTGTGTTTATAAAATATTTAAAAAGAAAGAAGTAGGATTTATAGGACAAATGCAAACATGGTGTAAAGTGATACAATTCCCATCAACTGCTAGGTGACCCAAAGTGGCTTCTACCAGGCATGGATTTTTCCACTCTCTTTGTGTCAGCTGTATTTCTCTGACTCCCAGGGGCTCTGATGAATAAATATTCTGAAGTTCTTAGACGCTTTTGGAAAGAAATTTCAGTCCCATATGCATCTTTTCATGTTAATGTTCTCTTGTGATTCCAAAAGCCAAATTACTTTATATACCTATCGACATTTATATTTCCACAAAGGAGCTAAATTTCATTTTGCAAGTATTCTGTGGTTTGTTCTGTGTTCTACATAGCAAAACTCTCATGCAAAAGCAATAAAAGGCCCAGGTGGCACTAATCCATCCAGCTGATAGCATTGCTGTCACTGCAAAGGCTGTGTTCAGCTAATGGCTGGAGCTGTGCAGATGATTCAATAGCAAATGACATGAACCTGTCATCTGCAAATTCAATTCAAATGCAGCCAAAGCCACTGCAGCAGGCTGTGTCCTGTGTGTGGACTGAGAATACGAGGGGAAGGAGTGAGTTTTATAAGCTGGTTAACGCACAACTGAAATGCATGAACTGGCGGGGGGGGAGCTCGTCAGACACTTGACTCAGACACCTTCACTGTTTTCCTCAAAACATAATGGACATCAGCATCAGCAGAGTTGGAATCAAGCCAAAACTGCTCAGAACAGGGTGACCATGGGCTCAGACAATTTTAAGTAAAGGAACTCCAAGTTAAAATTAAGAAGCAGAGAAATGGGCCTGAGGTGCTAACAGATGATGTATGGAGACACTGCTTTAAACAAATGTGTATGACTCAAATGAATAATTATAGATAGGTAGCCAGTGAACATACCTTTTCCAGTTGTACTTTTTCTTCTTTTTCTTTTCTTTTGTAGTTTGTGTTTCAAATGGCAAAACATACTCGCATGGTGAATCATGGCATCCCAATCTCCGGGCCTTTGGAATCGTAGAGTGTGTGTTGTGCACCTGCAACATCACCAAACAAGAATGTAAGAAAATTCACTGTCCAGAACAATATCCCTGCAAATACCCTCAGAAAGTAGAAGGAAAATGCTGTAAAGTCTGTCCAGGTAAAACAAAGTTGATCACAGACCACCTTTTTGCTGTGCATGTTAAAGGGCTTGGCTCAAGCCCCCTGATCACAATAAGCTCTGATGTGAACAGCAGCAGCTGTGCCATGTTCCAGTGTGGGTGTGCAGAGGCCTCGGTGTGAGACAGGCAGAGCTGCCTGCCCAGCTCTCCCCTTGCTGCTGCTCCTCACACAGGGGACACGCTGCTGGCACGTGCTCTGAGCAGTCACTGCCTTCTCTCTGCTGTTAACATGACTTCCTCATGCTCATTTCCAAAGAGTATTACAGAGATGTATACAGAAAGTTCATTACTGCCACAGGACTCCCATCCTTCCCCCATCACAGTGCCCACAGAACCTTCAAATCATTTTTCTAGCTTGTGAAATCCACATGGAGATAATATCATTTGTGCTTTTTAAAATGTACCAGAATGATTCAAAACTCTGATTAGTGTCAGTTACATAACTTAATCCCTAAAGTAAATACTATCATCACAGGTTTAGCATTGTGTCTATGCTGCACTAATGATAAAACTTACGTAGACATTACTAAAATAAATGCCTATAGCTAGTGAAAAATCTGCTAAAAGGATTCTGTTGATGGTTTGCCGAATGACAAGCCATGTTCCTTGTGATACAAAAGGTAAAGGAGTGTCCAGTTCCCTTATGTGCCTTTAAACAGCTCCCTTATATACCCATTTGTGTGTTTGTTTGGTGATGCACTGGGCAAGAATGCTCTGAGGAAATGAGTTGCTCAGCCATATGTAGAAACATTCGTAGAATGCACACTTCCCATCTTTTCTTGCTAGTCTTGCTTACTGGGAAAAAATACGATGCAGTGACAGTAGGCAGGCAGGAGGTGTGTATCTAGATCTTTTGGATACTTGTGAAGCAGAGATCCACAGCTTTCATTGGAAGAACAGTCAACAAAACCCGGCTGACAGGCTTCAACAGAAAAATTAAAGGTGAAAAGGAAGTTACTGCCTTGTTTTTTGAGATCCTATGTGCCCATTTTTAAGAAAGCTGAAACTTTTCCTGCAGTCTGCCTTGTATATGTGGAGATGTATTAATTATTAGGTGTTTCCACAAACAGTGGTCTGAGCGTCTAAGTTGTATCATCTCTCTTATATTCCTGTACAACTTCCAATTGCAAACAGAATAATTAAAATTCCTGCTTACGTGCTCCAAAATTTTACCAGGTGGGCAAGAGATAATGTGCACTGTGGCTGGCTCAGGCTTGCACTGGCCACATGGCTGCTGCCAAGCAAAATGCAAACCTCATAGGTTCTTTTCCTTGACAAAACATTAAGTCAGGTCTCTTCACTCTAACCAACCACCAATTTTCATTCAGTTATTTTATTGCCCCGAGATTTCTAACATTATTTCAAATATGCTTGAAATATGGACAACAGGTTCAAAATTGTGAGGAGTCTCCCAGACCACATTGTTGTACACCGCTCATTTCCTTAGGAGACTGGATTAGAAGTATAAATACTGTCTTGCCACCATGGACAGGCTACCAGAACCTGACAGAACAGAACACTGTTAAGTGTCTCTGTTAATAGCTGGAGATGGATTTTGTGGCCATACAAATGAGTGTTCTACTTCCAAACTAACCATGCATGGCTATTGATGCCAAGTAAGTTCTGGAGGAGTTGATTATAGCTGTAGGATGTGTTCTGTCCTTTTTGTTTTTTAAACAGAAGATGTGCCAAGTCAAACCTTTGACAACAAAGATTACTTCTGTGGGAAAGAGACATTTCCTGTCTATGAATCCATTTTCACAGAGGAAGGAGAAACCATCAGGAAAATTGCAATAGAGATTGAAAAGCCACCTCAAATAGAAATACATGTGTGGACAATTAGAAAAGGTGAGTTGATCGAGTTCCTTCTTTAAACAGTGTATCATCTTCCATTAAAATCCCAGGACAGTTTGCAGATCCAAGGATTTTGAGACTGCTGTTCTTTTGGCTCTTTAGGGTATCACTGGTACAGCCACTTCCAACATACTCAAATTTTTCTGTACAAAACCCATTAGAAACACACAAAGCTGTAGTTCTGCTAACTCCTACCCTTCATTGTGAGCAAAAGCACAATGACAAACAGGTTTTCAGTATTACTCTGCGTAATTTATCGCAGAGAAATGGGTAGTAGGGTTCGAACCAAGTTCCAGAAAAAAAAGACTTTGGATGGACCAAAAAGCTTTCTATTGAAATCAGTCTGCCCTATCTGCCATAGTGATGATACACCCATGATGGTATATACAGAATACGGGCAAAAAAGTGTGTTAAGGTTGGAAACAATATCTTTACTAGACTAACTGGTAAAATTAGAACAAAATAGAGGAGCATTCAGAAGCCCAAGCACTACTGCAAGTTGTGAACTTTCAGTGTATGAAAAATTATCTCCAGCCTTATAAAAATCCTCTCTTCTCTATCTACTTTAAGCAAAAAGCATATGGTCCTCATAGGAAACCTCACATAGCGCACCCTTTTACATGGAAATGATACATCTCTAGATGCTTTAAAGGAGAAAGCCAAGGCAAAAGTGGGAGCAGAAAAGAAATCACAGAGCTTTGGATGGTTCACAGCTACCCTGTGTGTTAAGAAGCCACAAAGCCTCATAATGATTTGACAGTCATGTTGCCTGCTGGCTCAAAATGGTATCTGACTGCAAAATTATACTGTTTTTCTCCAAGGCTCTGGAACTTTTGGCTTCTGTTTTAATCTTACATTTACTCATAATAAGGAAGCATTCGTCTATTTTGGAAAAGAATTGGCTAATTCTCACATCCCTCACAAACTCACTGCAATCCCAGTTTCACAGAAGGATTTACAGGGGAATAGCAAAAAAATGAGGGGGAGGGGGCAGAAAAACAGAATTAAAATGAAACAGACTGAAAATTTTACAAAAAGGCAGGACAGCACTCCAGCTTTAGAACGATGGGCACATTTCCAGGAACACTTACTTCTCATTTCTTTGCTGAAGGGATTCTGCATCACTTCTATGTTGAAAAACTGTCCAAGAGAGAATTTGAAGAACTTCCTTACTTCAAGTTGATAACAAGGACAACCCTTAGTAAGTAAAATTCGGACCTATTGAAGTTTCTACTCTCCATTTAATCATAGCCATGAAAAACTTTCTCTTACTCAGCACAGGCAAATGGATGTACTGGATTTTCCTCTAGTACATGATCACAATATTTGGTAAGTTTAGGTTTAAGTAGTCAAAACTCAGCAATTTAAAATATAGATATGTATAACAGTAGTTCATGTCCATGCTGTCTTAGTCTCTTATGTTTTGATAAAGTACAATATAGGGTCTTTTCTGCCCATGCTAGCATAAGTCTGAAACATGACTAATGTCAGCACAGCAGCACAATTTGGATTTATTTATGTAACATGTCAAGTTACCCCAGTGTTTTAGAAAGTAATTTAGAAGGGAAAAAATTCAGATGTTATTAAAGGGGTTCTACATGCACTTACATTGTATTTGAAAGACTACTTTCCTATGTTCTTAACAATATCTTCATTATTAAAATGTGTTTTATGAAAGGACATGTACTTCTTTTATCACTCTTTATTCATTTTAGTTTTTTTTTAATCCACTTTGGGATTGTGACAGTAGTTAACAATTACTAATTCAGCTAATTTGCTAATTGAATTAAGATATAGATATTTTTATTTCCTAATTCTTTTGCATTACAACTTGTAAATTTTTCTATAATTTTTTCCTTGTTAGGAAGTCTTTTCCCCAAAAATAATATATTCTTAATCATTACAGATCTATTGAGATACAGATATGTTTTCATATAAAAAATTCCCTAAATTTTTGCTGTCAGCCTTCCGTAAGCTTGTCATTGTTATCAGTAATGCAGTATTCCAGTTACCAGAACAGCATGCATTTCTATTAATACTATCAAAAATGTGTAGAAATGTTAATTTCCATCACACTTTGTATTATACACAGGTAGGAAGAGTTCACAGCACATGAAACATTTAGCTGTATTGCTTCCCAACTTTTAAATACTTTGGTTTACCAGGGTATCCGGTGTCATAAGTGGTTGAATAAATAGAGCAAACTTACAGGACTACTTAATTAAAGAAAATAGTAATATTCTGATCCATATTTATTTTTTTAACAAAGTTATTTTGCATGGAATATGTTACATGGATGTAAGATGCTTTGAATATTTTCCATGGGAGGATTGGACATTCCCTCTTTGGCCATTGTGAATCAGTTGGTTTGCAGAATGCTTGTAAATATCTTCAAAGTCCCTGTGCCCTTTTCTAAGTCAATATCTGTCTCCTTTGTGGTTTTTTTTTCAGGCCAGTGGAAAATATTTAGCGAGGGAGAAGCTCAGATCAGCCAAATGTGTGAAAGCAGAGTGTGCAGGACTGAGCTCGAGGATTTGGTAAAGGTTTTGTACCTTGAAAAGTCTGAAAAGGGTCACTGTTAAGGGAGACAGCACTGGAGGGAAAAACACAAGAAAACTTATGAAAACTTGGATCTGCAGCTGGACTGCAGGCTTATTTTGCTTAAGTCAACAGTTGCCCTAAACCCCAAAACTATAATGCAGTAATTATTCACATCATGCACAGCAAATTTGCTGCTTTATGTGTAGTGGCCTGTGTCAACCGTTCAAATATCTCCTCCAAAAGACTAGAAGGCTCTGTGTTACTGGTGGGGGAAGGAGAAAGAGAGACTGTGTTTTCCCAGAGTTTCATTTCTTTACAAGTTAAAAAGAGAAAACAGAACATTTTTACTATTATTATTTGGCAAGTTATTCAAACTAATGAAAAGAAGGACACCTAATAAATGTGCAGGAGCTATGGAGAGCATTATATCCTGTGCTGAATTTATACCATTTCTGGTGTTGAAATGACTCGTGGATTTCTTGTAGTAGTGGAGGAAAAATATGAGTGATACCATACTTATGTTGGAGACATAAAAACCAGATTTAAACTAACAAACTCTTTAGCAGCCTGCCTTTGGGATGATGTCTTGTAGTTGAGCAAACAAAGTCCATAAACTGAACAGCAGGTGTTAGTGGCAATCACTATATTTTTGTAGCAATTGGAGCACATGTTCGCTTTTAAGTGGTTTTCACTGCTTCCTCCACCCACTTCTCTAAAAATGTTAGCTCCCTATCACAGTCCTAATAACTTCATTCTTCTGGGCCCTATTTACGCATGCTCTTGGCTGGTAAAGCACCTTCTAAAGTGACGTGGCAGAAGGTGGCAAAGTACTTGCCATATTTTCAAAACACCTAAAGCATTAAAACTTACAATCAATAATGCCTTAAAAATTGTGATAGAACTTAATTTATTTGTTCTGATTCGTTACAAACATAATCTGCATTTTTCTGAGGGTGACCTCTCAATTCTCATGTTTCAAGGACGGCTCTCTCCCATGACAAACACCATGCAGCTATAGGCTTGTAGAGCACAACAAGAAACTGCTTGTTGTGACAACTGTTATCTTTGGGGAAAAAAAACAAATCTGAGAGGTTCTGTTAAATTTAGTATAGCATGTCTGCAGTGTGTTTAAGAGAGGTCACTCTCATCCGCAGAATAATTGTAACAATTTAAAAACTGTTTTCACTAAAATCCTGCACTGCCCTGTGGCTGCAATGCTGGATTAAATCCCAAGATGCAAGTGACTCTGCCTGCTTTTGCTCCCATTTTCTGCTCCACAAGCAGACAGGAATACTGCTGTTAAAACACATGCTAGGAAACAAAGCTTTATGGAAATGGCCTGAACCGGGGGCTGGGGCTTCACAGGGAGTGAAATCAACAGTGACAGCAAGGATTTTGAGGTTTGTCATTCTGCCAGCGACAGTACTCTAGGGTGTCCACATTCCTAAAGGGGTGAAGTTGTGGGAGAGGTTGGTACTGAATGCCAAAAGCCTATTCAGGCAGAGCTTCACCATGGTGAGGGGATCCTTGCCTTGGGCAGCAGACCCTGGCAGTCTCCAGCAGCAGTGCAGGCCTCATGACCAGGCCTCTCCGTGGCACCCAGGGCCTGCCTGTGCTCCTGAGCCTTGGGAGGAGTGGAATGCAGGGCTTCTCAACAAAGAGGAGCAAGTGAGGAGAACAGACATGAAGGTGAAGGAAAGGTCGAAGGGAATTAGGAGAAAACAAACAGGGTGATCTCAGGACCACCCTGCTGTCCCTAGGCCTGGACTGAGAGCAGATAAGATTTGGGCATACTGGCCATTTGAAAGTACAGCAAGTTGAAATGCTGGAACACCTGGCTAAGAGAAGTCCTCTATCACTGTTCATTAAAAGGAGAGCTAAGTGAACTGTCCCACCACATTTCCAGGGGACTGTAGCTTCCGTAAGTCCTGTCCTGGTGTTTGGAAGGGGTGTAGCATATCCAAACCCAGGCCCTAAGACCTCACTGCACCAGAGCTGCAGTGTAACTGTAGAAGAAGCAGTTTGGCATGAGCAGCACTGATTGCACATGGCATCTAATGGGTTGAAATGTGCTGCAAAACTGTAAAATTTTATTATAAATCTTTAGGAAGAGGTTCTGAGGAATTGTAGTGTTCTGGTGAGAAGACCAGCAGTTGATTTCTCACCTAACAGGCATTGTCTGTTTGTAGCAGTAGCTGGTGAAAAAAGACTAAGTGGAAAGTGTACAGTGTTTGTAATTTTTTTTACGAAGAAGGCAACCTGGTTTTTGTATTTGTGACAGGATTGGTGGAATCCAGATTGTGTATTTATTTTATAATAAACACTCCTTAAGAAAAGCAAAAAAACGATCACAAGCATCATTTAGTAAAATGCAGTGTTGCGTTTTTCCAGTTTCTCATCACTAAAGACAACAAAATACACAGTGTCATGTTTTGCATTCTCTTCATGAGATGTATGTCTGTTATGGTACTTATTTATGTACTTGTATCACTTTGACCTGGTTTGATAAATTAATAAACTCTGAAGTTGATAATAAAATGAGATGGTTTGCATAGGGTGCTGTTTGGTCAAGATGTTTGGTTTCAGTTCCCTGTTTGCAGTCCTGCTGCTGCCACCTCAGAGAAAGCCTGAAGCCATGTGCTCAGCTGGGTGCAGTGCATGGCTGCCTGCTGTGAAATCGATACTGAGATATGGAAGAGTCAGATTGGGAAATACGCATTTTAATTCAGCTTTCACCTACCCAGCAAGATTAATTTTGAAAATCAAAGCATTGACATCCATATATGGAAACCAAGCAAAGAAGAAATCAAGCATTGCCATCTGAGAGAACAGTACAGGACTTACTCTTTTCTTAAGCAATACATATTCTGAAGCTCAAAATAATTGTGGAAATGTTAATGGAATCAATCTGTGCTAATGCCTAAAAATGAGATGGTTTTCAGAAACATAAGAAAAGAAAATGTAACTTACACATGGCTAGCAGTGTAACTAAAATGGAGAGTATCAGCCTTGGCAAAGGTGAGTGTTCAAAGTAAATCACTTCAGATCAGTAAGTACATCATATCTGAAATCCAGGATATCTCTGGAAATTTCTAATGAAATTGATTTCTGTTATTTCATCACACCCTGTATATTCATTTTGGCCATCTTTTGATTTTAGCAAGAAATCTGTTAGGAGAATCCTAACCCTGAGAACACACCCTAGGCACATGGGCCTGCTCTGCTCTCCTAACTCTGTGAGGGACATGCACCTTGCTACTAGCTGCAGACTGAAAGTCATTAACAATCAGGGTTGTACAGCTGCATCTCCACTGAATATATACTCTTGATTTCATAACAACCAAATCCTTTTTAGCAGGACACTAAACCTTATTTCTCACTTCACTCCTATCCCCCTCTCACATACCAGGGATCATCTCTGGCTCCACATGACTCCACAGGAGTGGAGGGGCTGGGTATGGAGACAAGAGCTCTATTCAGTGCTATGTTCTTCTGAAAATACTTTGAAATATACCCACACAAATACAAGAGAAACAATGTGTCAGCCTAACTAACACTCTCATCTTCCTACACTCTTCATTAAAAAAAGGTCAAAGCATTTCACAATTCAGATGATGACTCCTTCCAAAATAATTGATAGCACATGAAGTATTTGCGTAATGTTGGTGTGCTCTAGTGCCTATTGTGTTACCCATCTAAGATAAAAGCCAAGATTTTAGTGATTTATTGTGGGAGGGGTGAAAATTGACAAAGTCAATCCTTATTTCCATTTATTGCTTTTGTTTGAAGTTTGAAAAAATGTCTTCATCTTTTGATCTGAGGTTTTGGACTGTTTTACTTTTTGGGTAAAGTATGTCTGCAACTAGATGAGTATATGAGTTTGAACCCACAACCCTCCCATCTCACATAACACCAAGCCAACTGTGAGCAAGAATGCAAAGCATCCAAAGCAAAAACAAATAATTGATCTTAACCCGGCAAAACAGTTTTAAATGTAGACACACTGGATGATAGTTCAGCATGTTCAGCAAATGCAGTGAGCCTGATTGCACTACCACTTAAAGTAAAAACTCCCTGTCTGTCCTCAAGTGACCTCAGCTCAAGAGACAGAGATAGTACCTCACACTAAGATTTACATGTAGCTAACTACTGCAAACAGCACTCGTAGTGAGTTATCTCTTCACAAGATCAAATCTATCTCCTAGAGATTTATGTTCATCTTTCTACTTTGTTTGTTTCAGGATCACACCACTACAAAATCGGGTGTGTTAAGGCCACAATAAATTAAAAGTGTATTCTATTCCCACTGATGGAAACAGCAAAACTCCCAATCTCCTCAAGAAGGGGTCATACTGATACATACTGTACTGGCATTAAACCCACTGTAGTGTACTCTAGAAATTCCAAAGGTTTATTTTTTACTTTTCACAGATTCCTAGTCACTTCATGTTCCTCAGCCAGAACTGCTGCTCTAGCCTGGTTCTCCCCTGCTCAGCTCTCTCCTCTGCCAACAGCTAGGATGGGACAATGAATCTGAGTTCTAATTATAGAGGTATAAATAGAAGTCTAGTGATGCTTAAGGTTTATGTACTGGGGTATTTCTGTTCCACATCTCTAAAAGGGAAGAGCCAGACTTTCCAGTTAACACATCGAGCTTGACATTAACATAGCATTTACTTTCATTTCCTGTACTAAAGTGTTGGGCAGCATGGCCAGGTTTTACACTGCTAAAAACACAGTTTGTGGTAGCTGCAGTTCAATAGAGACTGAAATAGTTTCTACACAAACTTTTCTTAGTGTACTTAGGGTGGAATGGGAAGTGTTGTAGAACCATCAAACAAGAAAAATGAGCTCTTGGGCCAGCTTTTTCCTTAGTGAAATAAAAAGACATTACGTAGCAGTATTTATAGTTATGGCTGCATAGCTATCCATAAACTAATAGACAACAGTCACCAACTAATCAATCTTCACAAATGTCTTCCTAGAAAAAGGAAGATTAGATTCTAAATGTGGTTATTTAGTTAACAAAAACAATATTCTTAGAGACACATATACAGCTCCAAGTGATGATATGCCCCAGAAAGCTAAATTTCCATATCTGAGATCATGTTTTTAACTCTGTGCTATTTGAAAATATTTCCTTGTTTTGTGTGCCATATTATAAATCCACCTAAGTTAAGTCTCACAAAATCTTTGGGTTTAGATCTAGCCAGGCAGTGGCATCCTTTCAAAAATGGTCCAGTGACAATATTAAAAAATATCAGAGGATGTTTACAATCAGAACTGATTATCCACTAAGTTTAACTTTGCCATTTGTATTAATGCAAACCAGGTGTAAAATTATGCAATCAATTCTACCAGTAGCCCTTCTTACTCACTTCACACTATGTAAATTATGATAACAAAGTCAAAATAAAAAGAAAAAAAAGAAAAAAAAGAGTGATTTTGATCTTCAGCAAATGTGCTAGAATTCTGGAAATAAAACTCCTGCTGCTGTTTTGTTTGAAAGACTTTGTTTATAAATTATGGATTTTTTTCACAAACAAAACGGAAAAAAGCAGATTTTTTTATTAATTCGGCCTAGAGTCTCTTTTATTTTGCCATCATAAGCAACTGAAATATTCAATCAGTAATAATGGTCAAAGTCCACGGAGACTTAAGAATTTACATCAGCTTTTTCCACTCTGATTTTTCTTCTTACTTCAAAGTCAGACATCTTTTAGAGACCTTTGCACTGATGAGTCCCTGCTGAAGAGTCTTCCCATGACATCAGCGTATAACAAGCTCCCAATGTCTTTATAGTCTGCATGTGCTGGGAATTATTTACCCCATCTAAATGATGTCCATGATGAGATCACTGTTATTAAGACAAAACTATCATAACCACTGTGCTCACGATGATTGTGGCTCACATTAATGCATAGAGTGTCTAGGAAAATAGACTTTTCAAGCAAGCAGTTAAGCAAACCCTAGAGAAACTGAGGAGCAGAGAAACTCTTGACAGCTGCAAAACTGCATTTGAATACTGAACATTGCAAACCGCAGCTCTTCTTCCTGGCCTCTCTACCAAGTAGTGCATTTCTTAAGAGACTGGGGTTTTTGCTATGATTAAAATATTGAAAGGACCTTCTGCTAGAACAGTACCTCTAGAACAAAGCTCCAGCAAAATCTATCTACTGGAAGAGTCTTGAAGACAAGAATTCAGTTACAGGCAAATGGGGTTTCAAATTCTTAGATTACACAGCTCAAATACACCAGAAACTCACTGCCTGCCACTGTTCCTTTAAAATATATTTCTCCATAAATCTACTATTATCTACATAATAGTATCTGAAGGTTTTTGTGAAATTCAGTAGAAAAAGATACATGAAGTAGGATTTCAAAGGAAATTATTAGCTCAAATTCTGTGCAAATGAGTCTACTGGCACATTAGAGGGACATCTGACCCAAGAGAGGAAGAAGCACTTCAATCTGGAGAGGAGGGACAAAAAAATACAACATTGTCTGTTATAAGCATAAGGAGAAAGACTTTTCTCATCTTCCCATCTTCATTATAAATTGTGGTTTTCAGAGCCATTGCAAATAGCTACTCCCACTGAACAACTTGGGAAATCTTAATAGATTTCCAAACAGAGGTTCCCAGGGGACTGCTCAGCCCAGAGGATTAGTAAAGAGAGTAGAGCAGTTGTCACTTTGACTTCTACTTCAGGGCAGTGGGCTGAACCCAGCAGACTAACTTTCATTTCCATCTCAGAAATCACATCAAAAGACCTTGCTTGTAAAAGATTTCTCTGGTCTAGTACACGAAAGGTAGTCAAGGTGACTCCCAGGATCTCTGCTGGGGCTGCCTCCATTGGTCAGTGTATCTACTGACTGATTGTTGCTACTGTTCTGTAATATGTTACCTAACATATATTAACAAAAAAATAGTCAAAAACTAGAGACTGCTCTCTTGTC